>LACB01000478.1:0-21297 GCA_030142185.1 Penicillium thymicola
ATTGTTAAAGTACCGTGCAGTAGACTGCTCCTCCATTGGAATCCATCACACCACAGTCCCAACGACAAAAGAATGATCAGACAGCCGACAAATTCTGGAGTAGAGAAGAAAAATTCCCAAAAGAAGAAGAGCTGCCGGGCTATATTTAACCTGTCAATTGCCAATGACAGTTCAGACCGGTAACGCGATACACCGACTGTGGTACCTGGACCGGACGCAGATTCGAGGGGAGACGAAAACAGGAGAATTTTTTTCTTCACTGCATGTTGTGTAATGTTGAACTCTTGAGATTGAGAAAGAAAGAAGAGAGAAAATGGCGAGTCATAAGATTAAGCCAAGTTAAAAAAGTAATTGGAAAGCAAAGGCCGAGAGATGCCCAGGTGTAGGCAAATTAAGGTCAAAGCTCCCGAGGGGAGTAAGTGGAGTGGTATTTCCCGCCTTCCGGGTAAATCATCGATCCTACCCCCCCCACTGGAGAGACAATTTTACTATTTTATTTTTCTTCTTTTCTTTTCTCTTCAACACTTTATGAGTATTCTATCTTCTATGTTTTACATTATCTTCTTCTATTGCTACAATATACACATTGAATCCATCCTCTCTAAGTGGTCTATGGTCAAACATGGAAGTGAAACAACACCTTCACCCTAACCGCTTTAGATCGGGTTGCCCCCTCCGCAATACGAAAACGTTGAATATCAAAGTTGTCCAACATATTGCCTATGCTTATCGTGAAAAATTGACCTGGATACCAGGGTAGGATTCACTGAGGATGGTCCCAATATCCCCCTCTTCGCCTTGGGCAGCCCATTCAACGGCCTTGATCAAAGCTGCGCCGCTCTCACGTTCAATTGGGGTCCAATGTCCAGTACGGGGAAGTAGCACAATCTGAGACCCCTGCACCAAGTAATCACCCATCCCATCAAGGCAGATCCTTTGGTCAAGTGCAATATCATCCTTGCCCCAGAAAATGGTCGTGCTGGCTTTGAGAGCACCCGGGGGGCCTTCATCAAACAACCCAGCTCCGCTGCTCGCCAGCCGCTCTCCGGATGAAATGCTGTGCAAGCTAGCGACTGTCTCAATAGACTTGACCCAACGCGCCACCGATGCCCGATCGCGGTAATAAGCCGCCATGTGGATGACATGCGCGAACGCGCGTTCGCTGATGCTGGCATGATAAGCATCACCGCTGGGAGTTTTAGTATCCAATTCTGCAGCGGACGGTCCCATGGTGCTAGCCATGCTGTTGGCCACGTCGAGGGGGGTACATTCGTCCTTGTTGTACGAGGTGAGGTGGCAGCCTTTCAACAGTGAGCGGTTGCCTCCGGACATGAAGTAGTAGACAATTGGCGTTGGAAGCTGCATGGAAAAGATGTAGCCGGATAGAAAAAGCTGGCGGCCAAGAGGGGCGAGGGTTCGGAGTGCTTGCATCAGCGGGACGCGGGCGTTCAATGGTGAACGCCAGGCGTTACCGGGCATCTTATTGGCCGAGAAGAGCAGACGGCGGATATTGGATTCAACCAATTTCATCTGAATCGTTAGTTGAGATAGACAGATTCACTGGTGTTCTGACATACTGATGGTCCGTTGGACAAGATGAACCGATGGGCTAGGGACGGAGCTTCAGCTGCGAGGCGCATGGACAAGACACAACCCCAATCATGGGCGACAATTACGGTTCTCTTCTTGTTGCTTTCGTTGCCCGAGTCTACGCCATACTGGGTCCGCAGGGTGACAATCAGCTCTGTCAATTTCTCCAAGACGTTTGTTGCAGTATATTTTTCTAGGCTCTCCGTGCCTCCATATCCAGGAAGGTCAATGGCAACGAGTGAAACGGCCTTTTGCGGAGCAGGGTTGCTGATAATGCGTCGCCAGACCGCCCAGCTATCGGGGAATCCATGGATGAAGATGACCAATGGTTTATCAGAATTGATGGTTTCCGGTGTGTTTGGGATATCGTTACTGACAAAGTGGAACTTGAATCCGCTCTGCAAAGTTAGAATGTGGTGAGAGAGACCTTCGAAGTCTTTAGATAAATCCCACAGGCGATTGCGAGCTAGAGAATTAGCAAAGAACCTTCATAATGGTGAATACATAGCTCACCAAGCTGTAGGTCTCGTTTCTCGTTTTCAGTGGGGCGTTTGAAGTATGTGCCTTTCGCCAAGGCAATGAGGCCATAAAGAACAACCGTAAAGAAGCCGTAGGCAAAGACGGCCGTGCTGACCAAGGCATGGGAGAAGGAGTTACCCATATTGGAATCATGTGTTGAAGGAGTGAAATGGAGTGAGTCTGTAATAAATCTAGAGGCAAACTGAGCTCGGGCCATCCACGGGTACTAGGTCCACGGGTAGCGTCACGCCTGAGTCAGCGATGGGCTGGCTGATGGATCCGTGGACCGGTGGACGGGTACCTACATGCAGATATGCAGATATGCAGATAGGTAGGAAGGTATCTGTCCAGGTATAACTATACTTTAGAATGATCTACATCAAGATACAAGATACAGATTCAGGAATGCAATCATATTATGCTGTAAATTGTAGGTAGTTTACAGCTTTTCTCAATCTATGGCTTTTACCGAACGCCACCTCCACATGCACAAATATTATTGGTAGGAAACAGGTCCAAGGGAAAGGGGGTATTAACAAGAGCCAAAAAAAAAACAAAAAGCCATCATCTCGTCGAAGGAATATATACAGGTCAAAGAACGAATCCTAATTGTTCACGGTTGTCGTCTACCAAGCGTCCATACCTGAAAAGTGAACAGGTTAGCAGAATCCTCTTATAGAATGGCGACGTACTTACTCTAGAAGTAGCCGGAAGAACCAAACCTCCAGGTCTTCATTTCGTAAGGTAAGCTGTGCCCAGCGCTGGCCCTGCTTGGCGATTTGAAAAGCTGCATTTTTGCCCTCCTCTTCCGAGGTAAAGTATCGCATGCTCTCAGCATACTCGTTGCCTTTTAAGCTGAGAGGGACGTAATGTACCCAGGGCTTCAGCCACTCGTCATGCCATTCGCGGAAGATAGCGATCTTGTAGACAAAGCTGTTACTATGCAAGAACGCGTGGAACCGCCCGCTAAAAGCGTTGCCGTCGATGTCGACTAGGAACTTGTGCGCCCACGCATCTTGTTGCCCGGCCTGCTTGAACACCCCAAAGTATTCAGTCTGCGCATTGCAATCATCCGGGTCGCACTGGCCGATAAGTGTGAACTTGACATCGAAGGAATCACGATACGCGTCCCGGTTGGCGACCTGTGAAACCCAGCCGTCCCCCCGGTGAGCGAGAACTTTGGTGGTGCCCAAGGCGTTGACGTTGTCGACAAATTGCTGCCGATGCTGTCGACGCCAACCACCCGCGCGCGAAAATCCACCGGTTGTGGAGCCACGCCAGTACATTCGGTCAGACTTGGCCTCCCACGGATAATCTTTCTCGGTGTCGTAGGGGACCTTGTCGGCCCAGTACCAGGGACTCGGGTAAATAATGTCCTGGAAGCTGGAGATCTTGCTTTGCGAGAAGACCGGGAACAGATCGTGGACGACATCGAAAGCGTTGGGTCGGTCAAAGAATCCGTATGTATGGCGGAGAGAGGGGGTATTGCAGATGTCAGAGGCCGCCGTGGTGTTGTAGATGAAGCCGAGTTCGCCCCACGCATAAGGATCAACGTCGTCAGAAGGGTTTTCGTCAAGTGAGCGCGCTGGGCTGTCAACCGGACAAGAGCCTCGGGAGTTTGTCCAGGTCGGTTGGTGTGCGAATCGATTGAAACGAGTGGTGCGCACCCCGTCAATGCGGTCGCCTTTGTTTAGGTCCGAAGCACGTGGGGACCACGCATTGGTTGGGGTTTTCTTGAACGCTGCTGGAATAACGAAGTCCTTGGCTTTCTGCACCAAGCGCTGGAGGTCTTCGTTAGGGAGGATCACACGCGGCTCGTCGTGGGTGTTAAACACCAGGTCCATGTCGGGCAGGTATTTCACAAAAGCATGCATCATACCGGCCGTGGCGTCTCGCTGCCATTTGCGGTCGTCACCCCCTCCATCCGTTAGAGACACCTTCCCGTTGCGAATCAGAACACCGAGCACCGCATTGTCATATCCAAGTGTCTCGCGCGCCCGGTCGCGAATAGTCTTAGGTTTCACACCCCAGAAGGGGAGGAGGCTGTGGTAGATCGAGTCGAAATCATCGATGAGCTGTACATTTCTTGACTTGGCAAACTCGAACCACTTGTCGAAAAATGGCGGCGGGTGCATATTGTAGCGGCGCTGGTATTCACTCACGGCCTCGGCCAGAGTTGTTGATTGGCGTGACTGTGCATGGTTGAAATTCTGTTGAGCATTTTCAATCAGACGCGTGATCGGGTGTTCCTTCTCGGGGAGGTATGTGGTTTGCCCCGCATGGAGTTGAGGGTGTTGTATCGGTTCGGGAGGAGGTAAATCTATGGGCTGCTCTGGGGGAGTCGATGATCGTAATAGTAGGAGAGAAAGACAGGCGAGAACACTGATCGCAAGCAATACAATCAACCGTTGGATGCGCATGCTGCCATTGGAGAGAGGCATGAAGAAGGAAAGCGAAGCTAAGTCTTAAGGAGGGTTCTCCATAAGTCTAGAGTTGACCTCGGGCTATTCGCCTTATCCGCCAAGCCCTTCTAACGTAATCGCCACAATCTAACTAAATATAGTTAACTAGTTCTACTCCGTACAGTTAGCTGTTACAAGGGTTTAAAAGACAAAGCCTATCAATCATATTATAATATGGTCTATTTTTATTTGGGTGGTCCCCAATTCTCGAAGGGGGACAATCTAGCCAATCTACTAGTATGTGGCGTTGCAGGGGATGTACGCCATAATCTAATCCATATACAACATACGTGTTACCAAAAGTGCTTGACTACATTGATTTACATGCTACAGAATATCAAGAATATCCTTCAGATATTGGTTGGTAGAAAGATGATTGAAACCCTCGAAGGAGTAGTAGCTCTATCACTCATATTTAATAGTACGTAAACTATATATGTATACAACATAGTCCGTACCCCTTGATTCTCTACTCATTTGTTGTTGACTTTTATCATTAAGGGGGAGAAAAAAGGGGTACAGTTTCATACACACGTCCTCTCCGACAACAAGATCTAAACAAGTACAAAACGAAATATGTCCCAAAGTAACTGTTTGATTGAATCTTGGAAGTACCGATGGATGGATTGATAAATCGGGAGGTTCATGCTACATAAGCATATATATATATATGACATCCCTAGAGTTCAACATTAAGATACTGACCAACGGATATTTCTTTCGAAAGAACCACCGGACATGTTATATTACTCCAGCATACACTAACTAACGTGCCGCCCAACAGCACACCCAATTAAGCACAGAAGCCGCCAAAGTCTGCAGCATGTACTTTTGCGCCTGCTTCACGTGGAAGTAAGCCATAACACACAATAATATCACCAAAGACACATGACCAAAGTAAAACATCTTTCTGCGTTCTTGAATGGTTCCCTGCACAAGCCAGGTCTGGAGTCCCTTCTGGGAAGCGGGCCGCACGAAGAGAACGAGTAGCACTGCCGAGAATATCGCAGCTAGGCCACATTGGACGTCTAAGTCTTGGACTCGCTTAAAGAGCAATATACCAAATTCAGGATGGTTGGATTGCACGAAGAACAGCGTATACAACGCGGCGTGAGACAGCAGAAGAGAGACAACCACCCGACCAAAGAGACGGTGATACGGCGTCAACACTGGCTGAGGAATACCAGTCAGAAGAGATAGCACAGATGAGGCTGTGGGCCGAGAGATGTATGCCGGAGACATCAGAACCTGCAGTGGCAGTTGGGATAGGCCAACTCGGCCCAATGCTTTGGTCAAATGGAGGTAGTCTAGCATGTTAGCTCGTGGCTCTACCCCCCCGGAAGACAAAGACATACCATCACCACTGTTCCATATCGAAAGGCCTATAAGCCATAGCAGCCACAGCCCGCAGACAAGATACTGTCGGGTCTTTCCAGAAACCAGCCCATCCCACTTCGCGGTTGATCTCGTGGCAAACCGAAGAATCCGGATGGCGACGATGACCACAATAATTGACCATTGTGCGTAATACCCCCGAAGATCAAGTAGCTCCCTGCGATGCAGTTTGTCGTCTTCGGAAAGAGAAATGAAATGGTATGGCCACGACATGGCGACTGAATGATAATATAAATGAGAAATGAGGGTTTCTGTAGGATCACAAGCCAATTGACATGTCACTGAGACGCAGTGCGGTTCAAAAAAGCATGTTTAGAATGTTGATATTGGTATCACAAGTTGATTTGATATACTGCCGGTGGAAAATAAGAAGTCCAACCACGGATGTGCCTGCCTCGGGGGCCCCGGGGCCACCTGGCACACCCGGGCAGGGTTGCTTTTTGCTGACAAATGAATCTCAATTGCTCCCCGTCCGAGGTCCACCTGGGCAGCCTTTTTTTTACGGCCTCTATACCGTAGATACACCATGTGAGTGGGTTTACATGCATCGAAAGGTTGTTAGTTGCGAATTTGCTTTTGACTACCTACCCTGGCTAAACAGTATGTAAAACCTCTACATTAAAAACGCCTGAAAGAAAAGGACGCTTGGCTATTCTCTAACCTGACAGGATGTCTTGTTGGGTATTGGCCGAACAAGTGCATAGTTTAAGGAGAGGTCTGCATCTCATCCTGATTGCCACCAGCAGTCGTAGCAAAGTATCGGACATCCACATCGTCATCCTCCTGCAACTTCTCCAGGCTAGGTACAACCCTTGACTGAATCAACTCCAGACTCTGGGGTGATGGCGCGATAGGCTCTTCAGACTTCTCCACCTCAACCAAGGTCTTATCGGCCGGCAGACGACGCAATGTGGCGATGAGAACGGCGTAAGACTTGGCGACGTTGAAACGGATGTTAGGGATTTCATCCGTCACTAGGCGTTCCAGGATAGGGAGGAGAGAGCTCTCAATAATTTCGAGGTTGACAACGGGGGTGAGAGTCTGATAATTAGCATTGATCGATGTGATAAGGGAGGAAACTTACAGAAACGGCAAAGCACGTCGTCATGCGGTAAAGATAGTTAGGGTGTTGACCCATGGCCATCACTTTGGGAATGATAGAAACTTTTGACCACTCCACGCCGAATACCTCTGTCAGTTTCTTCAAGTTCTCAGTGGCAGCCTCTCGGATGGAGAAGACAGTGTCTCCGAGCCAGCCCATGCAAAGATCGCTCAGCTGCTCGTCAAAGAACTGGACTCCAAGTTGACTGGCAAGAAGCGGAATATATTCAATGATAGCAAGGCGGACACGCCATTGCTTATCTTCGGCCAGTTGAACAATGGCGGGAAGAAGAGACTGGGAGAGGAGCTGGATACCAATGACTATAAAGGGTAAGAAGACATACATAAAGAAAAAAGAAGAAAAAAAAGTCTACGAGCGCTTACCTTTGTTGACTTGCTCGAGCTTCGAGATGATGTGCAGGCGGACGTCGGGGAATTCATCCTTAAGCATTTGCAGGAACATGGGGAGTAGGTGTGCAATAGTCCTGGACGGTCAGTACATGTTATTGCTAGTAGATAGGCAGGGTCCTTACTCCTCCTTGCCTAGGATAGGTGCGAGCCCGCTGATTTGAGTACCGAGGGAAGCCCGGACATGCTGAGAGGGGTCAGAGACAAGGTCTTCAACGCTAGTCATGATCTCATTGAGAAGAGTGTCGCGATCGATCAAATTGCAGAAGCCTGAAAATGTGTTAGTCAGGTACCAATTATACATCATTTGGGTATCATACCAGGAATTTGGCCAGCAATTGCGGTGCGAACCTCGGCCTCTGTATCTTTGAGGAGCTTGACAAAGGCAGGCACCATGTCGCGGGTGACAACCTCTTCGTGAACAGCTTTGGCGATCTGCATACATCAGTTTCGCCCAATAGTTCGAAATTCAGGACAATGTACCTTTTCATATCGATCGGCAACCATGTATCGGACTCTCCAGCTCTTATCCTCAAACAGATTCCGCAGCGATGTCAATAGAACGCCGTGGCTAGGTTGCTGTTCTTTCGGAATTTCCTCCGCAATCGCAATAAGAATGTCAACGGTAAGCAGACGGACGCTGTCCTGGTCATCGCTCGCCAAGTATTGGAAGAGCGGAATTATTTCTTCGATGACGACCTGGCTTTGCATTTCCTTGACAAACTTGGCCAGATTGTTGGCCGCCTGTCGCCGCACCATCGGGGTTTCATCGTGTACCAAAGATCCAAAGTGCTGTCGGAGACTCTGTTGCAAAGCCAGAGTAGCCTTCTTGTATGGTGTGGAGTAAAGGCCAGTCGCAGAGACCTTTGAGGTGAACCAGTCTGCCTTTGACAAGCGGAGGACTAGCGGGACAAAATACTCTTCAACTTGGTTTCCCGAGAGCTGCTCGCATACCTTGTTGAGAGATTCAACGGCCTGAAACGTCAGCATGCGCCCCCAGAAAGTTTCAGCTGGTGTGGTACCTTCTCCCGCACCAACGGCTCCTCGATAGCCGCTAAATTCTCCAGCGGGGAGAGCAACACGTGCCCGTGTTCGGGGCCCCCGACATATTCTGTAAAATTGCCCAGCTCTTCACTCAGCGCAGTCAAAACTTCGTCCTCGTCCTCGACGGAATCTATTACTGTTAGGCGGGGTGCTTAGACGGGGTGCTAGGCGATTGAAGGCTGGACAAACCATCAAGAAATGGGATGAGCTCCTCCCGGGTTCGGTCGGGCCCAAGTGCAAGCGCGATCGTGGATAGACGGTGAATGGCATTGAGTCTGAGAAGAACATCGTCGTGCTAAAGAGTGTGAGCTCAATATTGTCTGCATGACCGGAGGGAGACCTACCTTCAACTCGTCAATGAGCACGGCGATGGGGTAGAGCTCATCGTTCTCGTTCTGGCCCTCCATGGTGGATTTGGATATGTATTAAGGACACGCGACGAGTCCCGGTCCTGAAAGGGAAGAGGGTGGTGTTGGACCTGGCAGCGATTCGGCAGAGGAGGTGTAGGAGGCAATGTGATGGCTGATAAGGATTAGTTCCGATTTCGCGAGATGGCAAAGGGGATGGATAGTGGTAGAGTGAGGGTGGGGTTTTGGGCCGCATGGACACCTTCAGCAGAAGCATACCTCGACAATTGAAGAGTACCTTGATCAACAGCAAATTAATAGATTTGTCACAAGTTCGTAAAGAGAAAAGAAAAAAGCCCCCTTCGATGATGCAGTAACCAGAGCAGGGCAGTCGAGCTTTGAGTGTTTACTGGTGTAAATTACATACTGGCGGTGTGCGCATAACCCTTTGAATATGGAGGGGAATTACCATACCAATACCATTGTCACAAAAGAGGGGGGATCTGTGGCGGTGGTGGCTTGCGGGCAGAATTTCCACCAGCGCAAGAGTCATCCACGACTTTGTGCACCGATCCCTCTAGGGCTACTTCTTGAATTCTGTACGGGATTTCCCTATATTCTATCGGAGTTACCTAATTCGGATTCGCTCTGGTTTACCGGAAATTTCGCTGATTGACACCAGAATTCGCAACCCCCACCATGCCCACCATCTCGGTCGACAAGGCCGCTCTTTTCAAAGAGTTGGGCCGAGAGTACGTTTCTGGATCTTGTCATTGAATTCTACTGACATCTTTGCAGGTATACTACGGAGGAGTTTGATGAGCTGTGTTTCGAATTTGGTAGGTTGGCTGAGAAATCCTTGCGGGGCATAACTGACTCTGAATAGGAATTGAGCTCGACGAAGATGTACATCCCCCGAAACCCGATCATAACCAATGCTGATCTTTTCAGACTACAAACTCGGACCGTCCTATTGTTGATGGGAAGCAAGAACCTCCGCAACTCAAGATCGAGATCCCCGCCAACCGGTACGCATGACATCCGAAGAGAAGAGATGGAAGAACCCAACTAAGAATAGATTAGATATGACTTGCTGTGCTTCGAGGGCATTGCGCTCATGTTGAACATCTTCCTCGGCCGGAACCCCCTGCCCGAGTACAAGTTGACTCAGCCAGCACAGATGGAGCGGATTATTGTCAAGGAGGATGTCAGTACTTCAACACCTACTGCCCAGGTGGAGGGGCTCCGCTGACCAAAATAGACCACGAAGATCAGACCCTACGTGGCTGGTGCGATTCTACGGAACATCAAGTTTGACCAGGCTCGTTATGCGTCCTTCATTGCTCTCCAGGACAAGCTCCACCAGAACTTGGCCCGCCAACGAACCCTGGTATCAATTGGTACCCACGATTTGGACACTGTGAAGGGCCCCTTCACTTATGAGGCTCTATCTCCCAAGGACATCAAGTTTACCCCATTGAACCAGACCCAGGAGATGGATGGCGAGGAATTGATGAACTTCTACGAGAAGCACCAACAGTTGGGCAAGTACCTGCACATCGTTCGTGACTCTCCGGTCTACCCAGTCATCTACGACTCTAACCGGACTGTTTGCTCTCTGCCGCCCATTATCAACGGTGATCGCTCGAAGATCAGCCTGAACACCACCAATGTTTTGATTGAGATCACAGCCCTCGATAAGACAAAGCTGGATATTGTGAACAAGATGATGGTCACCATGTTCTCCCAATATACCTTGGAGCCGTTCACCATCGAACCTGTCCAGATTGTATCTGAGCACAACAAAGAGACTCGCGTCACCCCCGACATCGCTCCCCGCACTGCTCAAGCTGAAGTCTCGTACATCAACCAGTGCTGTGGCCTGAGCCTCAGCCCCGCCGAGATCTGTACTCTTCTCACAAAGATGGCCTTCCGAGCCAAGCCCTCGACTACCTCCTTAGACATCATCAACGTGGAGATTCCTCCAACCCGTGCCGATGTTCTCCACCAGTGTGATATCATGGAGGATGTGGCCATTGCCTACGGCTTCAACTCGCTGCCCCGTGCATTCCCGAATATCTCTGGCACAGTCGCTCAACCTCTCCCCATCAACAAGCTTTCCGACATTGTTCGTGTGGAGACTGCCATGGCCGGTTGGTCAGAGGTGTTGCCGTTGATTCTGTGCTCGCATGATGAGAACTTTGGTTGGTTGAACCGTGAGGATGACGGAAATACCGCTGTCAAGCTGGCCAATCCCAAGACACTTGAGTTCCAGGTTGTCCGTACCAGCCTGCTCCCAGGTCTGCTCAAGACCATCCGTGAGAACAAACACCACTCTGTTCCCATGAAGATTTTCGAGGTCAGCGATGTTGCCTTCAAGGATCTGTCTCTGGAACGCAAGAGTCGCAACGAGAGACACTTTGCTGCAGCCTTTTACGGTAAGACTAGTGGATTCGAGGTTGTTCACGGTCTTCTTGATCGTATCATGGCCATGCTCAAGACCAACTTCCTCGCCGAGGGCGAGACCCCCACAGGCGACTCATACTATGTCAAGAAACTAGACGGTGTGTACCCTCTCGAACCAGACTAAAATATTTGCTAACAATGTAGATCCCACTTACTTCCCCGGTCACTCTGCTTCCATTCATGTCATTATTGGCGGCAAGGACCAGGTCATTGGCTCCTTCGGTATTCTGCACCCTACTGTTCTCGAGAAGTACGAGTTGAAGTACCCAGTCAGTACTCTGGAGCTGAATGTTGAAGCTTTTATGTAAAGCAAGCGGGCCTACAGATCGATCCACTGATCGATCAGTGGCTGTTTTTCTGATCAGAGTTATGACCAAAAGCGAAAAAAAAAAAAATCTATATAAATCCAAGAAGATCCCCAGTAAATGACGTGTCAGAAAGGAGCTTACTTTTACCAATCATTGCGCAGAACGCATTTCAATATAGAGTACAAGTCGACCGGAAAGAATATGTAATTGAACATAAAGTACAAAAGGGGGTATCCGAAAGGAAGAGTCAAGCTACCGAAAGAGAGTTTCCAAGGCTCATGGCCATAGCTCCGGTAGAGGTAGGTAACTAACGTACAAGGTAAAAACCCCCTACAATGTAGCGCTAATGATAAAGGGTATCGACAACACTACTTCTGTCCATCATCGAGCCGATGACCGCGGAACGAATAATAGTTGGTTTGCTTGATGTGTCTGGCCTTGCCAGTTCGTTCATCGTAAATGCAAAACCCATGGATTGCGGCGTTGGGTGGTGTGTAAACTGATCAATTAGCCTTGGCTCCCATCATTTTTTCACAAAGGATAACATACGATGGAGGGAGATTGCAAAGTTGTCCTGGTCCGGATTGGATACCCGATGCAGACCAAGCTTGTCAGACATGTAGGTGACCTGGTTTTCGCCATAGGTTGTTTGCTTGGTGAGCTGTGGAGGTGAAATTTGGCCATCCTCGATCTGCTTTTGATCGGGCCACGAGTACAGATCTTCTTGCAGTTTGCCCTTTAGGACCTGTTCCAAATTAGCTTCTATCTATTTGTCAAATCAAAGACGACTTACCTTCATCACGCAGTGTGCATTTGCATGGTCATGAATTGTGCTCCCTTTACCAGGGCTCCAGACGAGAATCAGCTGAAACGAAGTCAGCCAAGTAATCGCTGAGGGGTGATAATTCCCTTACCAAATTACTCTTGCCGTTTCCCTCATCAATCAGATTCCTGGTGTATGTCCTACTCGCGTCGCCCAGCGCATACGAAGCCCATTCATCCGAATTCGAGACGTATTTCTCCATCAATAGTTGTATCTCCATGGGATCGACATCGCTAGAATCCAGACCCGAGCTTGGACCTAGCGCAGAACTAAGGTCATCCACGAGCTTCTCAAAGGCAGGTTTCTCAGTGATCGATTCGGACTCGTTAAGGAATGGCATGATGAATGGTATGTGCTAAGCGCGTTTGGGAGGAAGTCTATGTAACGAGGAAGCGGTATCGGAAGTTGGCCGAATGGCGAAACCGAGAGTTTATGTTGTATCCACCACAACAGAGATATAGACTAGGATAAGAGTTCGTACAAGAGATGTATTCCCATTATGAATTTCGAGATCAACCCGAGTAATACGATGTTCATTGGTATAGTTATGGTTAGTTGCCCAAATTGCCACAAAATGTGGCTATGATAGCGATAAGAATGAATGCCTCAGGCTGTCAATGACATAATTGCCCTCGTCGCCTTAGGCGCACACCCCGCCCTGACTAAAAACTGCGGTGCCACAATTCAAAGATTGTCGCCGCAAGTCCATTTCTCCTTCAAAAGGTTGTCGCTCAACTCACTCGTTTTTAGCGAGGGACATACATTGAGTCCCGTGGTACCAGAGATTTTCAATCGTTCTTTTTATTGATTTTTAGATTGCTGGGTCAAATCGCCAAAATGTCGACCACTATTGAAAAGGTGAGTGCGGTCAAGATTTTTTGAAAATGGCACCGAACAAGTTACTGACAATGCTTTCGTACAGATCAAGGAGATCGAGTCCGAGATGGCTCGGACTCAAAAAAACAAGAACACCTCGTATCACTTGGGTACGCGCACACCGACGACTTTTCACCGATGACGTCTTCTGACAATATGCAGGACAACTGAAGGCGAAGCTTGCTAAGCTCAAGCGTGAACTTCTGACTCCGACTGGAGGCGGTGGTGGTGGTGGATGTGAGTATTCCAGACCTGAGCACTTTGCTAGGTGCTAACTTGTGATTAGCTGGCTTCGATGTTGCGCGTACTGGTGTGGCCAGTGTGTAAGTTACCCGAGAAGATTGCGATTGCATACGCTTACAAGTGCAGTGGCTTCATTGGTTTCCCGTCCGTCGGCAAGAGTACACTGATGAATAAACTGACTGGCCAACATTCAGAAGGTTCGTTAAAACCTCCTTGACAAACGATTTCTCTAACACATTTTAGCCGCGGCCTACGAGTTCACAACCCTCACAACTGTCCCCGGTCAAGTGATGTACAATGGCGCCAAGATTCAGATTCTCGATCTCCCAGGTATTATCGAAGGTGCCAAAGACGGCAAGGGTCGTGGTCGACAGGTTATTGCCGTGGCCAAGACTTGCAACCTCATTTTCATCGTCCTTGACGTGAACAAGCCATTGGTTGACAAGCGAGTCATCGAGAATGAATTGGAGGGCTTTGGCATTCGCATCAATAAGAAGCCTCCCAACATTGTGTTCAAGAAGAAGGACAAGGGTGGTATCGCCATCACGAGCACTCAGCCGTTGACTCATATTGACCACGACGTACGGTTGATTCCACGCATAATCCTTGACGAGTACTAACAGATCCCAGGAAATCAAAGCTGTAATGGGCGAGTATAAGATTTCATCCGCTGATATCTCCATCCGATGCGACGCCACCATTGACGACCTGATTGATGTCCTGGAAGCCAAGGGCCGCAGCTACATTCCCGTCATTTATGCGCTGAACAAGATCGATGCTATTTCCATCCAAGAGTTGGATTTGCTGTACCGGATTCCAGATGCCTGTCCAATTAGCTCGGAGCATGGATGGAATGTCGACGAGTTGTTGGAGATGATGTGGGGGAAGCTCAAGCTGCGCAGAATCTACACGAAACCCAAGGGCAGAGCGCCCGACTATACAGCACCTGTCGTGCTGCGTTCCTACGCATGCACGGTCGAAAATTTCGTAAGCATTGCCCTCATCTTTCTAATAATTATACTAACGAAACAGTGTGACTCTATTCACCGCACAATCAAGGACGATTTCAAGCACGCCATTGTGTATGGTCGCTCAGTGAAGCACCAGCCGCAGCGAGTCGGTCTTTCGCACGAGCTTGGCGATGAAGATATCGGTAATTCTACCAAACCAAAACGAAATATGAATTTTAAAGCTGACCAGCTACAGTGTCGATCGTCAAGCGGTAAAGGATTAATGTCAACTCCTTGACCTTCATAGTCCGAAGCGGCGAGATGATCCAAGCGCTGTGGTCTGTGCCCTTGTCGTTGCGCCTCCGCGATCTGACAGGTTTCTGGGACATCCGTAAGACGCCACCGGATCCGAGCGTGGATAGACTCGTTCACGGCAACATAATTAGAGGGGAAAGTCTTGGATACCTTTTGACATCAAAATCAGCGGTCATGCACAGCGTTGCTGAACTTTTGGTCTCAAGGTATAGCTTGGCTTGATTCGATGAACTCGAGTTAGGCTTCGGGGGTTACACAAGCCCAAGGGCACGCACGAGGCGAAAAGCCATGTCTTTCTGATATTCTTGGCACCTTCGGTAGTTTGTGGCCTTTGAAGCCACCAGTCCATATTGTTATGATGACCCTTTTTTTTCATGTTCTTTGTCTATCAGCGCAAAAAAGTTCAGATCTTTTTATGGCACTCTTGTATTGTCCTAAAATCAAATCAAATAAAAGCCAGTATAAACGGTCTGCTCGTACTTACCTACTACTCTGTACTAGGTCTCTACGATTCCACGCTGGCAAAAGCCACTGCCTTTTTTTTTCATATATAAAAAAAGATATCATGTCAGACCAATCAGCCCCCCTGGTCAATTCGTATTACATTCAGTGCTTGAAAATTGATGCACCATCATGCGACTCCTTATCGCCCTGTACCTAACAGACCCTATGTACAGATCCGAGGACGCCTGCATGGACAATTATTTTAATGACATTCTGATTGGCATGTTCCCCTTGCCATTACTTCCCGTCCTGCACAGCATCCTTGCCAGTAATTCTAAAGTTTATAAGATTTTCCTATTTCCTTTTTCCATTTTTTTTTCACTTTCGAGGCTGACGAGTCAGGCCACAAAAGGTCTAGACCTCTCTGTTTGTTAATGCCGATCACAGTATTTCTAGCCGTCAGCTTGAACGCTCCGAGGGGGAAAAAAGAGCTCGATAGCTTCGACGGAAGAGCCGGAAGGGTAATTATGGTGTGCATACCTCCGTACTCCATACTCTGGTGCAGAGAAGGGCCGCGACTCAACGCATTGACCTACTGCTAATAGCTTAACGGTGATCATGACGAGGTCGTATACATGTTGTACTCGAAAGCCACGAGAGCTTTGGGTTGTAAAACATTACGGAGTACGAAGTACATGTTTAATAAACCCGGCATTGCCAGTCTAGCTTCCGATAGGCCCAGGGGAGTGAGTATATTACCGAGAGCATGATAGGGGGGGGTTCCAAATGGATCTGTCAACTGACTAGCACGTTTTCTCAATCTCTTAGCTTCTGGCCTGCAACTACTTTCCGAAATTTGAGAGATAAAAAAAAAGTACAGATCTGCACAGGATTGATATGCAAACTAACAAAAATCTTTCAACCAAACAGGAAAAAGCAAAAAGTGAGGCAAGGCACAAGGGATTTATAAGAAAATAAGCGGTGAATGAGAGAGAGATTAGTCGAATTACAAACGTTTATCTGATCGATTCCCATCCAATACATCCAGTACATACCTCAGGTTGTATTGTAAGTATATTAATTTACCTAATAGGGAATTCTTATAATCTATTGAGTCTGACACGCTACTGGGTAGTTCTCATGAACCTCTGCGGAGACACAAAACAGTTCTAGTAAGGTGGAGAATGCAAATCGCCGATTAGTGAAAACGAGAAAGGGGGCTGTTCACGATCTGGTCCGTTCTCAGATGGAAGATCGGTGTATGGAGGTAGTAATAATAGTTATATGTTGTATTAATATATGTTGTTAACTACTTGGTAACCTCTTCGTCAGGTGACTGTGAGGGCACCGATCGCCCGCATCACTTATAACCTTTCCCACCAATCCGTCCCAATCACTTCCAACCAAGCGCTTTGCACTTGGTGCCTGCTCTGCAATATGCCAGACCCACACCCCAAGGTCAGTCCTGCATGTCCAATACCGTACGTTCTCCAACCCGAAGAGCGGGTGGAGCAACTCAAAACCTATCTGCAAACCGAATTCGGCAAAATTCAGCGTATAAATGTGGAAGCCCAGATTCGATTCTACGAAAGTGGTGACCTTAAACCATCTCAGCTAGGAGAACTCCCAGTGTACCTTATGGATGGACGACTGGTTGACAGGAACCCATGGGAGGATCCGTCTGTGCCTGACAACGCGATGTTATGGTGCGAAGTAAGTTGTTCAATATCTATCGACCCATCGGCTATGTATTATACTGGTTCATACTAATAATATCGTTAGGGCTTACATTATCAGCAAATGACACAGCAACATGGACTCCAAGCAAATACTATATAACCTTATATGGTATCATCGATTGTCTGAGGCTAATCATTTGTTTTATGACTACTAGCTGCAACAAATGGTCCAGTCTGTGGCAGAAAGTTTCGAAACTGGGTCACAGACATTCTTGGAGAACCTTCCGGTCAAACCAAGTTCGCTTCCAACGACGTAGCTTTCTGACACATCTTCCGTGTAAGGCACGGGATGGCTAAGATCTAAAGAATCGGATGCTTAGAGAACATCCTGTTTAAAGCTCTGCTATTCATGGAAAAACCGAAACGAGATAACCTCAGATGAGTTGCAGACATAACGCGTACCATTTTTCTGGGTGAGGGGAGGGACGGGTCGCAGAATTGCCTCCGCCGCGGTCTCCATGCCGGAAAGTAAATCTGACATGGTCAGTGAAACGGCTGGTTCGTTGATAGGACGATGATGGGGACGGAAATTGAGGGAAAAACGGGGTGGTGGAGCAAGGGGAAAAGAGATAGGTAAAATATTATTGGTGGATGCGGAATGCACTAAGCCAATTATGGAAAGGGCGTGACGGCAGATGAGCTGACCGCTGTCTCTGATTTTGAGCTAACCGGTGGCCCCATTAAGTCATGTGACAGTCACACCGGTTAGCTTTTAGTTAAACTAGTTATTACTTCTAAGAATTTACAACAGTCCTCTACAATATAATTCAATTTAGATTCAATTCAGATTCAATTCACTTTACAAGTCCCTATACCTATATAACTAGTGAATCGTATATTATAACTACGTATTATAATAGAAGGCTTCTTCTGTTCTTGATATTTTTGGAGGACACGTGACCCCCAGTGGTCTCTCCCAGTTATTAATCCCCACCACGATATAACTAACTAGTTCTTCTTCTCTGTCTCTCCTCTCTGCGCAATTCATGACTTTCCAGTTTCACTACTACTAGTCTAAGAGGTTATGAGTTCTTTGCCGCGAAGTCTCTGCTTTATTGCATTCTTCACGTCCCTGAATTTTCTCTTTATAAGATTAATATAGCCCGTAGACTCGGCCAGATCATCCTTAACCTTTAGCTCAGATTGCTAAACGAAACTGTTCTAGTCCATATCGGCCTTCTTTATTTTGCTTCGAGCTATTGGAACTAAATGAGGCTGCAGGCACTCTAATCAGATATATCGACGCGATATTAGAGTCTCCGAATATGTTAAGGAACGACATCTCAAGGAAAAGGAAAGCCTCTTATATCCTATTCTCCCCTCGTCCTTAATGCTCTGCTTCTGCTCCCTATAATCATGGTGTATGCGCCGAGCTCGTCTCAAAAGAAGTAAGTTGTGAATGGCGCTAGGACGAACTGAGTAAGGTCGACTAGTTCTTATAAAGCGGCGACGCCGCGATACACAGCGTGGAAAGGCCACAGTTTCTGGCGCAAAAGCCACGCACAACCGTGTCCTTTCCGTCGTCACCCAGACTTACTCCGTACATATTTTTTTTTTTGCTCTCGTGGAGGATCCATCGGTCATCCCCGTCGCATTGCATTGCATAAGCCACGCTTTTTTCCCCAGAGTAGCGAAGCATTTTGACTCTGTTTTTATTTTATTTTATTAGACTTTGATTGGGTAAGGAGTAGATACTGATTTGTATTTTATCAACATACATATCTACCATTAATTTCCTATGTTCTAGAGACAATTCTATTAATTCTGCAACAATTCAACTTCCCGGAGATACTTCGGACAGAATTAGAATTGCAACAGGTCAAACGGTACCTGAGTCGAGTAACACCAACCCTTGGTTACCCAACATAGTACAGTTGTGTACCCCGAGAGTAACAGGAAATTTCTCCCCGCTTGAATATGACAGCCAAGAATGACGGTCCAAATTGAAAGAAGCAATTATACGAAGGGAATTTCAATGTTGACCGGTCTAGACTTGTTCCTGCTCCATCTCCGAAATAGTGGAAACTATGTAAAGCAATGGCCTTGCCCTAAAAAAAGATAGAAATCTCTCTCCAATGGCGTCAGCCCAGCATCTACCCCGAATTGCCCCCTAATGTTGTATGTTGTATGTTGTATGTGGTAAAACTCCCATTCTTACTAGTGAACGCGATTTCCGTTTAATTAAAAGGGCTGAAATTAAAATATTTTAAATTTCGTCACACATTTTCTTTTGTTTCCCTTGACTTGACTGGCGCAAAGTAAAAATGATTTGACGGCAGCAGGCATAATGATTCGTACTGCGACCAAATCAGTGACGGAGTGGACTGTTAAATATACCAATTGAATCCCTCTCTAGTCCAGGAGTGTTGGAATTATTTGTCAGACCTCTTTAATATGTACCTAGGTACTTTTTTTTTTTTTTTGTCTTTTTGCTTTTGCTTGATTCTTTTCGTTCAGGCACATTCCATCCCGGCAGGTTTCGAGAACAAATTCTTCCCAATGGCAGTAATAAAGCAGGCCGATTTCACATTCGGCCTCCTCGTGGTTGAGTCGAACAAGCGGGGTCTCGTTGGATATTTGGGTAGTATCCAAATAGTCCTCGCCCAAGAGAGAATACCCATACTATAGGAGAGCATATTATATGTTGCAGAGGCCCGTCCTACGGTTTTTAGTACTACCTTGATATTCAACCTACACTTCGCACCCCTTCCCATTGCTCTATGCTCTATGCTCTATAGTCTATATCTGTTCTTTACTTTTATCCATCTCTCTCTCTCTCTTTTCAAATTGAACTGTATTCAACATGCAAGATGCAAAGAAATGTTGAAGGTTACCGGGCCGGAGGGGACCGCAGTGGGTCGTAGTGGAGAAAGACGAGGGATTTTAGCGCCAAAACCGCATCGAAATGGGGGAACTTCCCCCTCTTTCCACAACCAAGAGATGCCCTTTACGCCTTCTGATAGGATGATTCTCCAACCTGCCGTTCGGCCCTTGTATCGGATGGACCAGGTCGTATCAACCGCAGGGCAATGGAGACGGCAGATTCGTCCATCCAAAGATCGTCCCTGCTGCTCCTCATTTGCTCATTTTCTCATTTTAGCCGTGTCATCTCTCGTGGATGTCTGATGCGGTTCATATGCTGAACTTCCAAGGTTAGGACCCGCCTTCCCACATAATCTTGCCCTAATTAAGTAATTTTTCCTTCTATGGACTCTGTTCAATCCGTCCAATCTGTTCCCTATGTTTTAGGGATTTGCTTTCTCTTACTTCTTCTTCTCTCTCGGTCCCCTTTGTTCTGCTTTATGATTTGTATTCACTAGAGATTAAGACCCCTCGGACCCAGTTTCTTCACCCCCACAACGTGAACCGTGCCCAAAAATACATCCTATGAGGGCATAGATTTGGATGTTGAGTCTCTGATTCAACGGTTTGCTTTTTTGGCCAAAATGAAGATATCTCCAACGAAGACTCTTTCAACAGGAGGCTAGTCAATAGTCTGCCTGCCGCTATCCTTTTCCCGGTCCATCTTGATCGCCATCCTCGCCTGTAATGTGCATGGATGTCATGCGGGCTTTAGGTTCAGCGGTTCATCGATCCGCTACCCGGCTTCGAGTAAATCAAGCTACAAATTGGGCTGTTCTTTGAGCGAACCCCGTTCCTTTCCGGGTGACCAACCCTGATTTGACCTAAGCTTGGGAGAGACCCTTAGCCTCGTCAAAGCGAACAACGGTTGCTATGAAGGACTAGACATTTTGTCAAACATTGGTCAAGGTTTGGAGTGAAAACACTGAACGGTCACGCTGTTACATCTCTTTTTTTTTCTTTCTTTTCTTTTCCAACTGGAACCCTAGGTTACTTACATTTGACGCTATGTTAGACCTATATTGAATACTAGGTTATATTGCCAGTATACAACGTACTCGTACCATCGAGTCTGCCATCCTGGTTGGAAGGTCATACGGGAGAATGCAAAAAACATAAAATAAAAATAAAAATAAAACCCAAGAATAAAACCGCGTTAGCCCTGAGAACGAAGATTTCCATACGTTTACAGTGTAATACGCAAAACGAATTAGGCCTGACGAGATGCAACCCCTGCCGCAATATATCTCATGTCCAACCAACCAGATGCCGTTCCCCCCTCTATTTACAGGGATAATTTTGAAATTGCGCAAAATCAAAATTGACATAATATTATATATTATTGATATATTATTGAGATATTATTGAGATATTATTGAGATATTATTGAGATATTATTAAGAAC
>LACB01000479.1:0-21264 GCA_030142185.1 Penicillium thymicola
GATCTTGACATGTGACAAAGCATGTGTCAATGCATGTGATGATTGTCAATCGTGACAGCTAGTACCGTTCTAGATAATAACTTTAACTATAAATTGCTTACGCCCTACCTAGGTTCCGATCTTAAAAATTGAAAGATACCTAGAGAGTATAGTTAAATATCGTCTGGCTAAGTTTTATGAAAATTGAAGCAAGACTACGGAGTGAACCTAGGCTTATCATTTCGTATGAATGGGAGAGTATCCACACTTTCGGGAACCAACCAGATCACCTAAAAACCGGTCAGTAATGTATTGTAACCCGCACTCAGGCTCGGTCGTCCACCCCCCATGGGATAGGTGCAAGTAATAAATCGGTGGCGGGGTAGTCGGACCTAGTGACGCAACACTTCGCTCTTCCCCATTTCTCGACCTCCTTCTCCCCCTTACTCTGACCTACAACAGACATTCCCCCATTCAACTTTCTTTACACTTCAACTTTCTTGCCCTTAAAACATTTCTTAATCTCAACGTTCCAACGTCATGTCGGTCCATCCTAAATACGCAGGCCTTAAGCTCCTCGGGGGAACCCCGCAGGAGACGCAGCATACACTCGAAATATGTGCGCTCACATCGTCCATTTACGTTGCATTGAGATTTCAGCATCTAATAAGCCTCAGTCCTAGATTACGTGTGCCCGGTTGGCGAAGCCTTTGGTCACTCTTCCGATATCTGCGGCTAACAATGTGTTTTTCAGTTCTCTGCCAAGATGTTCAATACATTTTACGCGAACGGTCCCACAGTTGCCCAAGAGTATAGTTCTCGACTTCAGGTAATCTTCCGGCAGCAAATCCAGCCATGGCACCCATCGTCCACCCTCACCCACGAAGCAGGTGCCGCAGTCCTTCGACTGGCCCCGGAAAAATTCTGGCAGTTCAGTGCGGCCCTATTCCAGAACCAGGCGGAGTTTTTCGACGTGAGCGTGGTGAATGAAACACGTAACAAAACCTATGAGCGCCTGGCCAAGATTGCAGGATCTATCGGGGTAGACGAGCAAAAGGTTCTCGCTCTGCTGGTGATCCCCGAAACCTCCAGTAGCCCGGATGAATTGAACGTAGGAAACCAGTTGACCAATGACATGAAGTGGATGACCAAGGTAGACGATCGTGACCTCACACCCGGCCAAGCGATTCTCTAACACTAGACAGGCAAACCGAGTGGTCGGAGTTCATGTCACGCCAACCATCTTCTTCAATGTAAGAAAGACCACCCATAGGAAGAACTGCCAGGGCACTGACCATTGTCCCAGGGAGTGGAAGAGCATGGGATCACCAGTAGCTTCACGGCGGCTCAATGGGGAGAATGGCTGGCAAAGAATGTGGTTTGACCGTCAGGGACATCGAAGGGGGGTCGCATATATGATACACTAGGTTTCGTTGTGGCGTGTGCATAGCGAGTCTGGACAGAGCTGGCCCCGGGGCAGGCGTGGGAGTGCGAAAAACGCATCATATCTCATACCATTATGAAACCTGACTTAACAACACTACCGCATCTTATCACTGAGTCCGATTTTTGTCCTCGAAACTAAGCCACTTTAGATGTTGTTGGGATCATAGCACATGACCTTGTTTGTCAGGACTGTCATATGTCAACTACCAGATAGTCTTCTCTCTCCTCTTCTTCTTTTCCCCTTTCTTATCATCATCCATGATCAATCATCATCATCAAGCATCATCAGCAGTTAGCAGGAATACATTGCATTGTTGATCTCTCTCTTCTCCTGACTCGCTGTCAGAATGCGATTGAGCTTCTCGAGGAGAAGGCTCGGGATGATTGAGTTTGGTATTCGGGGTTGAAAGGTTAAGGGTTTGTAATATATAGGCCGAGTTTATTTGATTCATATTTCAGTTCACGTACGTCGATTCCATATTTAACACGCAGTATAATGGCAAAGATGCTTCCTGCAGTATCTACCGTACGCCCCTTTCAATTTATTACATACTTGGACTTCAGCAGGTACACGGCTGCCTCCAATATAAGTCGATTGCGTAGTAGTGGGAGATAGCATTCCATACTTGAGTAGGAGAGAGAGGAAGCAAAATCAATTGTATAAGGAGCTGCGGTCCTATCCGCGTTATATAGCTAGGTTCTTTCAACATCCCTCATTTCTCCAGAATAGTTCTTCGTTCTGCGAAAAACGAGCGCTAATAAACAGGATTGACCCCTACGAAATTCCATAAAGATATTTGAGCATCTGTCACCCATATAAACCGAGTTATCATGTTAAAGTTATAACTTCTCATTAAGTATGCTTTCGGTATTTGGTTAGACTTCAAGCCTTAGTTTTTATACTGCAATCTTTCACGGGCACTTCCAATAATTTCAGACAGAAGCTCCTCGAACGACAGGCCATTCATCTTCGCTGTCGCTGGAAATGGGGAATGTCCTGGAAGAAGGCCAGCAATAGGATTCACCTACATAACCATGGAGACATGAGTACCTTGGTCTCGAATATAATAAGTATCATTGTTTTACTCACCTCTAACACATTTGGTGTGGAGCCTGGTTCGTCGGAATCAAAGCGAATGTCGACACGACCACCGTCACGACAGTTGAAGACTTTCCAAGTTTGTAAGGCAACCTCACAGGTAGCTTTGATTTGCAGATCGTCCATGTCGTGCGAATCGTTATATAATAACATCTTCTCCCCTTTGCTGGATTTACTATCCCTGCTAGCAAAGTCCAGCGACCAATTGGAGTGGTAACCATTCTTGTTGCTGTGCTCGGGTGACGTTCGCCAGATATGCTCTCTGATACCTATCACCCGGCTATGCGGCCCCGCCCCTAGTATGCTGACTGTAAATTCCCGGCCTGATAAAAACGATTCCACAAGGATATCTTGGCCCGGAAACTTGCGAACTAATTCCCATACTGCCGGTTTCAAATCCGCCGGTTCATTCACTTTGTTAAAACCATCGATTCCTTTGGAGGACCCTTCGGTGACCGGCTTGACAAATAGTGGATAAGGCGGCAGTGCTGCGAAACCTTTAGGGAAGTCCGCCATGACGTCCAGCATGGGGATCACGCTAAAAGGCGCATTAGGGATCATATGACGATCTAGGATAGTCTGCTTTTATGCATTAGATAGTCTGACTGAAAAGAATCGGAAATATCTCTTGGTACCTTAGTGACTTGTTTATTCTGGCATAACGCCATTGTCGCAGCATCGCTGAATGTGTAAGGAACTTGATACGCTTCCAAGAGCGCCGGTACCTGCGACTCTCTCGCGGACCCGTGAAATCCTTGCGCCATATTAAATACCAAATCCCAGCCATTATGTTTTCCTGCAGCTAGTAGCTGGACTAAAGCCTCAATGCCAGGTACAAGCGTCACATGGTGGCCTAGACGCTCGAGTGCGGCCATGACAGCATCGATTTCACCCCTGTGAGGGAGAGCTGCGCACTGCTCCTCTGAATAACCGTGGGAAAGATAGGACGATCTTTTCTCGCATACCAGAGCTATATTGAGGCACGGGGTACACGCACCGTCCATCGTAAATCGCTGGCTGGTCATAAGGTTGGTACGATCGTTGTCATGTCAGAGAAATGCGATCAAGTGGAATATCTTCAGCCGGGGGGGGGTTGTGTTTTAAATTTTTTGCCCGAAAGTAGGTCAACGTCATGGCTCGCATTGCTGCTTTGACTTTTTTTCTAGAGTATGCAGGAAAGTTATATGGTGATGACGTGTGGCGAAGTGGTCACCGAGCAGCCGTCATGCAAGGGTGTACACCCATGTTGCCAGTTCTCCCAATATCGTCCCCCCTCCAGACTTATCTACGCCTAGGAATTTCTTTCTCTACCAATATACCAACAACATAGAGTTATATATAATGATATTCGTAACATCTTCCCTATCGTTCTTGTAGCTCTATTTGCATACTTACAATTATTTGCAAGGTTTATGATGTCATACGTGATTTGCGGATTATTACGCCAAGTGGGCTTTGAACGCAGTTGGGGTTTTCTTTGGTGCCACTGTAATAACCAGGATGGGTTGCCACTTTTGCCGTGGCTGATACTGTTGCCTAATGTTACTCAAGCTCATCTTTCTATCGCATTTTGTTACCAGCCAGATCTTTAAACAAAAGAGTGCATTTCAACGAGAATACTAAGTACATTAGGGGGAACGCCCAAGAATTCTTGAGAAGTAACTATCCAACCCAGAAGTGTTTTCCATACTGCCTATCCATGCGACATGCTGATCCGGCCGACACAGTACAAGACAACCTGGACCATTCTTATCAATGCCGTACCCTGTGTAAACTTGGTCCCTATCATCAGCAAATGCCTTCCAGTAGTCCCAGCCCGTCAAGTGGTCGAATGGGTGGAAGAGCTCCGGAAGGTCCAGCAAATTGACTGCGCTCCTAGCGCTTGACTGTATGAGAAGCAATTCAAGGATAGGAGAGCGCCGTTTCGGAACTTGTATCCCCTGTAGGCTCATTAAGTGAGAGCATCTGCTAAAAGTCTCTGCAAAATGGGCCAGGGATTTCATCCTCTCGGGTTGGCGTAGATCACCCGAAAATACCAGGAGCCTCCATGACCCATCACTCACAAGGCGCTTTGCCAAGTGTATGGGTACCCCATCGCATTGGTAAACAACTAGAAAAGAGGGTAAACGCATGCCCAATGTGAGGTTCTTAGCAAAGTTTGTAGCACCGTCTTTCCCTCCCTGAGTGACCAAAGTGCTATGAGCATATGTAATGTCGACTCCGGCCATAAATCCAGCATACTGCTCGCGGATCTCGTAAATCCCGCTTGGATTATCATTCTCCTCGTTTTCGTACGCTCGCACAAGACGGGAATCCAGAGTCATCAGCTGCTTGGCGACTGGACGCCGTTCGGCCTCATAAGTTTCTAGGATAGTGGGCTGCGCACCATTGGTGATAACAGCTCCCAGTTTCCATACTAGGTTGTATGAGTCTTGGATAGATACGTTCATGCCCTGCCCCCCTTTTGGAGAGTGAGTGTGGGCCGCATCACCAGCGAGAAACACACTACATGACAGTAAGTAATTTGCCTACATCTTATGAAACATGCGGCTTACCGGACATGAGGTCTGTAATTCCTAACTAGTCGCCGGCCTATCTTCAATTCCATCGTCAGTATGATGTTCCTATAAGTGGTTTTGTGCCCGCCTTACTGGATAGATAGACCACCAGTCACAATGGTTATACGTCAAAGTATACGGCTTCATTATCCTGTCGGCCGTTTCCACCATATCCCGAGGGGAGGGAGTGTAGAGTTTAAGGGCTTCCTCTTTGCACTCGTCTCTCAGATGAATGTAAAATCGAACCAGTCTGTTCTCTCTGGGTACTGTCATGATGCTTCCATGGTGCTGAGAGTGTATTGAGCATGCTTGACGGATATCAGCTAGAATACCATGTCAATTGGAGGTCCCTCGCGCGGGGTAGTCATACAAACGGAAGTCAGTTATTGGGACTATGTCTAGCACACCCCAGGTTGAAGCTTCTGATATTTCATCAGTCTCGACATCTAGCTGATTCCTAACCCAGCTGTGCGCGCCATCGCATGCAATTAGGTAGCGCGCATGTATGGTATCTTCTACGCCTAGACCACATCATCAGCCCAAAATGTAGAGTCAAGGGGTTCGCTGACAAGGAAGCCACACGAGGACTACATACCGCATTTTTCGACGCTTCTTGCTCCCACGACGACTGGAAATTCTTTCTTGTCGTGGCCATCGACAGGCAAGAAGTGTAATGTTTTAGCCTCCTTGTGCCTCTCCACGTGAACGTTTTTATTGCGCAAATAGTCAACAAGCACTTGTTCCACAGCCCCTTGGTTGAGCATAATTTGCCCAAATCTCGAACTTTGCCCGGAGTCTGCTTCATATCGCTTATGTCGTTCGATATTGCCTGTGCCGGATTTTGTGGCCTGAAGATTCAGTTAAAAATGAGCTAGCTTAATCATCCCTAGTACTTACCCAGTGAGCCATGTCAACGTTGTGGATACCTTGGTTCAAGATTGGGTCGACGATGCCAAAACTTTCTAGTATCTCTAGAGTCCGGCTTTGTATCCCATCAGCATGGCCGGTTTCGGTCCGGCTTCCCTTTTGGTCAATGATCCGAGTCGACATCTGGTATTGGGCTGCCCAACACGCAGCTGTAAGCCCTGCTGGCCCTGCTCCAACTATTAACAGGTCAACAAAAGAGGTCGTGGAAGACATCTTTCCCAAGTGACTTTGAAATATTATGGTTTATAACCAGCAAATAGGTCGGGAAGGCACTTAACATGTCCCAAGTGTTTCATGTCATCAGACGTAGCATAACGGCAATTTACCCGAAAGTCGCGACTGGAAGATGACGTCATATAAAGATGCGCACTAAGCGACTCCAAGCATTACCTTGTGTTAACAGGAACTCCTCGCATAAACGCACATAATTATCCAATATATGTCACCATGACGCGAGCATATTTGTCCCACCTGACCCAATGTTAGAACATACAGCTTGTGGAACTTATCTTGAAAATGATACATAATACTCACGTTAGGTCCGTTAATTCGCCCAACATAGGAAAGGCTACGTAGCGGTATAGACGCCATGCAACAACGCCGACCGCCATCAGACCGTTCGTTCTCGATCCAGATTCCAGATCTCCCCCTTCGACCGTCACACACACCGGAAGCCAACATGCCGTCCAACTATGATTTCGATCGTTAGAATGAATCTGACATTCCGAAGCTCGTCCCCAAACTAGAAGGGAATCCAATTTACCCAGTGGCAGCACCGGCTCTACATAGCACTAAAGGAAAATAATAAGATCTACATTGAGATCATTTAGGGTTTTACTCAGAAACCCCCTTCTCCTAACCTCCACAATAAATATATCGAGGTAGTACGTGAGCTTGCTTAGTATAGCGCTGCTAGTTCTAGATCCTAATACTATAGTCTCTGAAATAGTCATTAGAGAGCTGGTCAAAGAGCATAAATATAAGAACGCAGAGATCCTAGAGAGATATTAAGCTTTTCTCGACAAATAGGACCTCGTTAACACTCGCTGCTACGAAAAAGAGGTCGAAAGAGTATACGAAGGTAGGTGCAGCTGGTCCTAACTTGGGAGGGTATATGTATGGGAAGAAGCGTTGACTAGTTATCGGACTATCATATTGTTTACATTGTCAGCTTGTACAATCAGCCCCAATATTATATCCACGTTATCGTGGAGGGATCTACTGGGCAAAACATCGATGAGTACGACGAAGCAGTGATCATTCAAACAGGTCAACCCGAAGAAAATGAACAGCGCATACGTTTTCGACAAAAGATTCATGCCCTCACTCTACAAGTCGAATCTATTGGGCTGGACGAAACGACCATATCAGTTAATACTAAATTTCATAATATCGACGTGCTGATTTGTGCCTACGTCCGGCTAATAGATGGCTAATAGATTACGAACTAGCAGGAAACCTCAACATGTTTTGACATATAATCCGATCACAATTTGACTATATCGTACTGGACCATTAACTTTCGCTCCAATCCGACAAAAGCTTTCTTCAACAGAGCAATGACACGTGTTCCTTGATTTTGCCTATTTCGAAAGGTGATTTGATACACCCTTCAGGCACAATACTGCCTGGTGGACTTTACCTAGACGCGAAAGAGCGCAAAAGCAGCACCTAGTAGAGCTATCGCTTCCTTGGGGGCACTGAACTGAGACGACGCGGCACCAGTCGACTGTAGAGCAGACGCGGAGGTACTGGTGGATGAGGCGTCGGCAGAGGTGAAAGAAGTTGCCGTGGAAGAAGAGGTAGAAGAGGAAGAGGTGGTGGAGCCTGCGATGAAGAAAATCTGTATTAGTATCATCTCTTTGTAACATTGTGTGGAGTTGCATCATGCCTGAGGAAGACAAAGCACTAGTCGAAGACGTAGGTGTTGAAGACGCCGATGACGTAAGAGTGGAGGTGACGGATACAAAAGTGGTCGCACTAGATGTCACGGGAGAAGAAATGGAAGAGGAGGAAGAGGAAGAGGAGGAGGAGGTGGTGGTGGTGGAAGAAGACGAGGATGTGGTACCATCATCCGAAGCGCCCTTCTTGACAGTAAAAATGTCACTGACGGCGAGCTGTCCCGCGGAATCAATTATCTGGATCTCGTAGCTATCTCTAAGACATGACAGAATAGTATTAGTGCTGTTCCTTTCTATTCACACACTATATATCTTACATACCCGTTGGAAATGCTCGGGTTAGGCTGGGTCTTGTATTCGCCGGCAGAGGTCTTGACGTTATCCGCCAATTTGGTCTGGAAGGAGCCATCCTGACTTCGAAGGAGGATACTGATTACTGAAGGATCACTGGACTCGCTAGTGAATTTAATGGTTTTGGCAGTGGAGAAATCCCACACCGTGTCTGATGACGGGGTGGTGACGGTGATGGCAAAGGCCGATGAGAGGAGGCTCAGGGCGGTGATTGTGAATGAGTAACGCATTTTGATTGAATAGAATTATTGAATCGCTGGAGTGGGAGCTGAGGGGGATATCCTAATGTTTCCTAGGAATATAGAACTATATATTTTTGGTCGGTAGACCGGGAACTAGATTGTTCCAAGATCTACATATGTATATACAGAAATCAGTAACTTTCAGCCGAAGGCGAGCGCATTGGGAATACGAGATATTGTAAGCCTTGCATAGAAGTAGAATGTGATCTCCGACATGAGCTGAGCCTCTTGTACGGAGTAGTGAGACTGGAAAAAATTCCAGTGGTCATTCTAGTGCCCACGTAGGATAATAACGAACAGGCACTACCCAGGTGTTCCAAGGCTACGATCAGCTCTGCATCAGGGATCCACTCTGTTGTGTTGGGTTCAAATGTGAGCATTGCACCTTATCTTTCCAATCAAGTCTCCACAACAGATTGTGTGCTGTAGTCCTTGCTAATAAATGGTTAAACCTCCAAGTAAGGGCTACTATCATGTCAGCGCTAGGTACGCATTGTGACCTCTGGTGTTTGCCAATAATATATTAAACTTCGAACTAAGGGCTACTATCATGTTAGTGCTATAAGTGCAGTAAGTACTCCGTAGAGAGTTCGGCTCGGGAATCGAGCTTGTCATAAAATCTGTTTTCGTTGTATTGTATCGTTATTTACAACTGGGAATGAATACCGGCCATGACTGGTAACATTCAACAGATAAGTTACATGTAGGTGTGCATGCTCACTAGTTAGTTATGCCAGCATTGTCTTACTGTGCTCGTGCCCAACAGGCAAAAGTAATGGTGATGGAATGGAGAAAACACTGTGTGGATTGACTGTCTCGCACGAGGAGAGGAGGAAGAGAAGGGAAGGAGAGAGAGCTATCATATATGGAGGTTCTATCACATTGTGATGCCTCAGGCATCAACAAAAAGCGACTGCCGGAATTCTTGCCCAACTCCGTACGGACTCTAAATCGTTACTCAACGTATCTCCTAATTTCCGTGATAATTCACTAGAGGTGATATGAGAGCAATATAATCAAATGTACGGAGTATCTGGTCTATAGTCAAAACACTGCAGAAACCATCAAAAAAGACGTCAATAACCAAAAACATAAACTGTTCCGGAGTACATGAGACATGACAGAAACAGAAGGGATGGCGGCCTAGAGAATTAGATGAAAACATAGGACGTGGTCAATGTAGCCGTGAGTATCAATGTGCTCATCTCCCACGATAAACCGAATAATGAAGTACTAGCGCCGGTGGAAGACTTTGGATTTGTAGAGGAGGCTGTCGATGTTTGGGTGTCATTTGGACAAATGCTAGTGCTTCGGTTCAAGCTTTCAGTAGGATAGTACACCCGAGGCCCTCCATCCGAGCTGAGGTCGACACTGAGATTCCCGCTTGAATCAGTCACGAATGTTTTGCAGGACAAGATCTCGGTAAGGTTTTGGCGGGAGGAAAATCCTGTGCCGTCAGGGCCAAGCGTGATTTTGGTGGTCGCTTTAGTGGCTGGCTTAGCTCCTAGATTGGAAACGACGCTCACAACCTGGTTGCCGGTAAATCCCTTACGCATAGCCAAAATATTTGTTGAGTTGTAGATTGGCAATGAGAGGTACGATAGATAATCGCTACCTGACTTCGGGGCGAGTGTGGACTTTTCTCCGTCGCCGCTCGCATATGATCGAATGCGATTCAATGATTGGACAAGCAAAGGTAGGGACGTCGAGTTCATCGAGTATTTGGTAAGCCACAGGGCCTCCCGATTGACAGGGTTGAATGCACCTGACAGGTGTTGTTCTTCCCCGTAGTAGACTGTATTATCTTGATTAGTACGTATTTCTGGCTTCTGTTTCAACTTGTCGGAGTGTAACATACGGATGGGAATACCGTCAGCGAGCATGCTGATCGTGAGAATGTTGCGAGCCAGCTAATCAGGAGTGACAAAGTCAATACGTGTCACAAAACCCTCGATGCACTCGACTTACCGATATGTCAGACGTATACGAGCCAAAGCGAGGAACGTCCTGATTCGATGTGAAAGTTCCTAGGGGGAGTACGTCCCTACAATGTGTCCTGACGTGGTCGATAGACTGTATGACCCTGTTCAAGTCTCCGTCGGTCGTGTTAAAGCCCTCTGAGAGGATATAATACCTAAAATGTGTCAACAGGACCTTTGCTCATTTCGTTGAGCTACTCACAACGGATAATTCAAAAGTCCGCTTAGACTGGGCTGCAGAGAACAGTAACCGGATGCATCTCTTGTGGCACCTTCGCCCATGGTGAAAACACCGGCTGACTTGCTGAAATTGGAGAAGAAGACGGGGGCGATATTCAAGACACTGTCGATTCGCAAGCCATCAACTACGAGTGAATAATGTTAAAAGTTCCGTTGGGTAGATAGGAATGTGTGCACATACTGGAGTAGTTCGAAACCAACTGTGAAACCCAGGTTCCCAGAATCTCCTGGACTTCCTGATCCTCGTTTCGCAGATCTGGAAGCGATATGGTGTTATCTCCCATCCAGCACTGATGAATCCTTAGCAATGCTCTCATAACACGCGGCGGCAGACTTACATCCAGTACACAGGTATCATTTGTGGAGTCCTCAGAAAGTAGCTTGTAGTCGTGGAAATACTTCTGATCATTGAATGGATTGAACGTGCTGTAGTCGATAGTAGAGGTATTTCCAGCCCAGGCCATGTCACCGACGACAATGTCCAGCATCAAGTACTATTTTTCATGTCAGTTTCGTGAATAGACATAGCAGCTGACGACCCACCATGTCACGGGCGTGCAGCGCTGTGGATAATGCTTGGAGGTCATCGGAAGTGCCAAAATGGGAGTTGACGGAATACAGGTCGTTTGGCCAATACCCGTGGTATGCTATCATCCAGAAATCGTTAGTTCTCCATATCCGGTGACAGTCGAGATGACTATACCTGCGAGATCCGCCGTGCGGCTTGACTCCTGGCTTTGCACTGGAGAGATCCAAACTGCATCGAACCCAAGTTCCTGAATATAATCCAGCTGATTGATGATGCCCTGGAAACTCCCTCCACAGTAGTCTCCCATTCCTGCATCACAAGAAGCCGTTGTTGAGTTATCGGATCGCGCAAAGCGATCGGTGACCACTTGGTAGACCGACCGACCGAGCCATTGGTCTCGGGAAGCCGCCTGTACTGTCCCAATGGTAGTAACCACCAAAACATTCCACCACCACATTGTCGGTGGCGTTTGCATGACAGGTGAAAGGAGAATCAAATAACTGATGGAATCAGAGACGGTGAAAAGGTTACTTAAATTAACATTCGAACACTGAATTGACAATATTTGAATGTCATATAGATGAAAATGATGTACAGTACGTACGGTATGTATGTATTGTACCGTATGTGAAATGCGTATTAATGATCTGGTCACATGTATGTAATCTATCGGCCCGATCGGCAGGTTTTGTTGATTCTGACAATCCCGCCTTTGGACCCAACCGACCGCACAGACCTCGGGATGGCTTCAGACACGGCAGACCGGGGGGGGATGGGGGCTGATAGATTAACGATCATCGTCCATGTTTCTTTGATGTGGTAGCCGCTGAGTAGAAGAGCCGCATTGTTGACTGCAATATAGCCCAATTCCACGCATAGGGGTTGCGTGATATTATTGTAAGAAATCCTTGGGGTATTTCCCATTCCCCTGTACGAAATACTCTATGGTGTCCTTGTCGTTCCGCGACGAGATTTATTGATCGGGTCCATATGGGGGGTCTCAACCTGATAGCTGGGATTTGTTCCATTCGAATCTAGAAACCATCAGTGGGGTCAGGTAAGGAGAAGTGCGGCCTTCCCGCTGACCATTTGAAGCTTTGGGCCCTTAATTATTGGTACAACAAAGGTTCAGCCAAGTCAAGTCCAGCCACAAAGTGCATAAATTGCCGACTATCAATTTCGCCATACCGAACAGCCCTACAACACCCTTATCATATCATATCATATCCATCTCTCACCTTTTCTCATAGGTCAGTCCTGTATCAGGTATGACGTGTTCTATCTTATATTAGGCGGGATACCCGATCTAGAATGATTTACACTTTATGATCAATGATTTACTTCGGGCAGCACTAGTCTTGAAAACTCGTGTACGGAGTAGCTTTGCAGTAAACACGTATGAATCGTTCTCCACCCTATACAACATAAGCTATCGAACAAAGACCCACTTCGTATATTCGGTAGTGTACGGAGTAGACCACACCACTTCCAAGGTGCTATACCGATGCATGTCAGATCGTCTCCATTCCTATGAGACATGATGTGTCCGGCTTGGGCCTGGAACCGGATATATGCCACGGCCTATCAAATATGGCACATGTCAGATTGAGATCCATCGTCCAAAATTAGGACCGCCCAACTAGGACCGCCCAACCGTTTAGCGTTAATATGAACATTATTTGCTGTGGGTTGAGGCTGTACAGCAAAGCTGGCTCGGATCTCCATCCGTTCGCCTGGTTCATGCGTCTATGCAAGTTTACAAAACAGTGATTGGTGTCTCTCACTCGCAATCAATTATTGCATTGGCCTGGCTAGCTCCGAAACATTCAATATTATCTTTTACATGATCCTCTTGCGTATCTGCGCCCTATGAATTGTTCCGTGTCTCTGCTTCGATGAGTTAGTTATACATTTCTTCCTGGTATGCACCCTGTGGTTGTTCTTTTGCAGTCGAGGCTCGAACAGCGTGTTCTGTGAATGTCAACATAGTGACAATTCACTATTCGGAATGGAGTTGCTCACTTCCAGCACTCTTTACCTTGTTATTGTTGTAACATTCATACGCATCGCACAATCCCTGCCATATCTCCCAGAGGAAGCGGACTGGAATCTCAATCAAAACCAGACAGCGACACATCCCCTCGACTACTCGGGTCGGTGGGATGCCCACACATATAACCCCTCGCCAGAGAACTGGCGATTCCCCTTTTACACAATATTCCTGGACAAGTTTGTAAATGGCGATCCGAGCAACGATAATGCAAATGGCACACAGTGGGAACATATCTTGACCTCCAACGAGTTCCGCCATGGAGGTGACGTTCTTGGGTTGGTTGACACTTTTGACTATCTTCAGGGGATGGGAATCAAGGTGCGTTTGTTGCTTCGGGAAGACTGGATGAAAAGGATATATTGACCATAGGCAGGGCGTCTATCTCGCTGGAACACCGTATATCAACTTCCCCTGGGCTGCGGATGGATACTCCCCGCTTGACCTGACTCTGCTAGACCATCACTTTGGTACGATCGAGGACTGGCGCACAATGATATCCGAGGCGCATCGACGGGGGATTTATGTTCTTTTCGACAATACCTTTGCAACGTATGTGAGGCCAATCTGCGCCACTTGCGTTTCATCTGCTGATTGTAGATAGAATGGGCGATCTTATCGGTTTCCAGGGCTTCTTGAACAAGTCCGCGCCGATCAATCCCAACGAGTACGACCATGTATGGAAGTACGACCGTCGATACTGGGACTTTCAGCCTGGAAGTGAAGTTGAGAGTGAATGTCCCTGGGAGTATCCTCGGTTCTGGGATGATGACGGGACCGGCTTGAAAACTACAACTCTTGGTCCTTCATGTCGGAATAGTGAATTTGATCAGGTAGCATTCCCCTTCTTTCCATATAAAACACAACTGACCTCGACAGTATGGAGAGATTGCCGCCTTTGGAAACTACTCTGAATGGGAAGGGCAGATATCGAAATTCGCATTTGTGCAGGATCGTCTACGCGGGTGGCGGCCGGACGTGCTAGCCAAGATAAAGCACTTTTCGTGTTTAACGATCACCATGCTTGATATTGACGGATTCCGCGTTGACAAGGCTCTGCAAGTTACCCTTGACTCTCTCGGAGAATGGTCCGAGTATATGCGGGATTGCGCCAAGGAGGTGGGAAAGGACAATTTCTACATCCCCGGAGAGATTGTGGCAGGAAACTCTTTTGGCTCGCTTTATCTCGGTCGCGGTCACCAGACGAATCAAACTATCTCCAATTTGACAGAGGCGTTTATGATGACAAATAAGACAGACAAGTCAAATGAGGATCTCTTCTTGAGACCTCCGGAGAGGTCCGCGTTGGACGGGGCGGCGTTCCACTACACGTTGTATCGTGGTCTGAGCCGGTTTCTAGGGTTAGTTTATCCCCCTCGCCACTTTCAGTTTACTCGAGCTAACATCATGCGTGCCGTTTAGTCTAGACGGTATCTACACTGCCGAAGGTGACCCGCCAGTCAATTTTGTGGACACCTGGAATGGTCTTGTGGAGACCAACGATATGGTCAACACTAACACTGGTAAATTCGACCCTCGTCACCTGTTTGGTGTCACGAATCAGGATGTGTTCAGGTGGCCAGGGATCAAAAACGGGACCCAAAAGCAAAATCTGGGTCTGTACATCGCTTCGTTGCTCATGCCTGGAATTCCCATCCTCTCCTGGGGCGAGGAACAGGATTTCTACGTATTAGACAACCAGGCTGACAACTATGTCTTCGGTCGTGGACCCATGTCATCTGCTCAAGCATGGCAACTTCACGGATGCTACAAGCTGGGGTCGTCCAAATACGTTGATTTCCCGCTCGACCGCTCCTTGACCGGATGTGAAGATGATTCCGTCAGTCTCGATCACCGCGATCCTTCTCACCCAGTCCGAGGCCTTATCAAGATGATGTTTGAGATGCGTCAAAACTATCCTACTCTCAATGATGGCTGGTACCTGCAGCAATTATCCAACCAGACCTTCGACATCTATCTTCCAGGCAGTGATGGGACACCGACCGAGACTGGCATGTGGAGTGTCATGAGATCGCGCTTCGTGGATGCGCAGAATTTTGATGGCCAAGGCCAGGGTAATCAGAGCGTCTGGCTGGTGTATTCTAATAATAACAAAACAGTCGAACACCAATTCAACTGCAGCAGTAAGGAGGCTTTGATCTCACCATTTCCCACGGGGACAACAGTCAAAAACCTTTTCCCACCGTTCGAGGAATTCACGCTGGCTAACAGCTCGACTATGCTTGGGTATGATTGTTATTACTAAAATTGATTCCTCTGACTGACAAAGAGTAGATTTGACGGATCTGACGTTCCCAACGGGTGTTCTCCCAACCTTACCATGCCCGCCTGGGGGTTCAAAGCCTTTGTTCCGAAGGATAAATTCGTGCAGCCTTCACCATATATAACACGCTTCTCTCCAGGGCATGACGCCCGACTTGTGCCCCAGGGAACAAGTGGGGAGACAGTGCGAATTGGTTTCGAATTCTCCCAACAGATGGATTGCGGAGAGATCACCAACTCGCTGACGATCACGTCCAAAGCGCTAAACGATGAGAGCCCGCAGCTTGACACGACCTCGGTCTCTTGTAAATCTATTGAAGAAACTGATGTTGTGACATGGCCGGGGGCGCTCACTAGCGTTTTCAGCTATGAGGTAGATTTGGGCAATGTCTTTCCAGGGGTTCACAGAGTGACAATTAGCAATGTGACCACAGCAGATGGAAACCACTCCACCGGTGTGAGTAAATTCCGCGGTATACGGGTCGAGAAAGTCACGATACTAATTGAGTCGTGCAGTCAGTCGATCACTTTCTTTTCCGTATCGGACAGATAAACAATCCGATGGTCTGGCCACGGTTGGCCAACTACAGTAGAACACTACTGTTCGATGGCCCGTCGTCTGAGACTGAGCCCTTATCAGTAATGCCACAGGCCCCTGGCGCAGATATGTGGCGATACTCGCTGGACTTTGGAGCTACATTCAGTGCCTGGATGACATACAACGGCTTCAACACGACGATCCCGGGCAAGAGCTGGACCGGCACTGCAAAGCAGGCCTGGGACGGAGAACACATCCTTGCCCAATACTGGAGCAAGTTGACCGGGAGTAGTGCTCACTGGCAACACGGAGACACGCAATGGGCATACAAGCCCCCACGTCGCTTCCCAAACCTCTTCATCGAAGGCGAGTTCAACCAGTTCGGATATGATGCTGGCTATTCCAATAAAATGGCTCTTAGCAACGTCACTGGCCTGTGGGAAATCCACTTCATGGGCGAATGGCCCGTGCAGGTTGCATTTAACGCCTGGGGATTAAACGAGGACGGCCTGCCCGATCAAACACAGGTATTTGGAGACATCGATGGAGACAACGTCCTGGATCAAGTCCCTCCAGTCACGCTGCTTACCAATGTATTCAACGTCACCATCTCACCCCCTTCGCCCTATCTTTCCTTCAAGTTGTCCGTGGGTGATGGTGATCTGAAGGTGTACGCTACACCCACAGGATCTAGGTGGGTTCAGCTGGCCATATTTATGGTTTTAGCAATTGTACCTGTCGTTACCGCTCTGGGTGCGGTTTATGTTTACCTGAAGGCCTTTTACCAGGTCAAATTCAACCAAACTGGTGTCACCAAGAAAAGATCAAGCTTCGCTCCACTGGTGGGTGTTTTTCGAAGGGTGGCTCATCGATCTAATGACAGGGGATCCAATCCCGGACTGGCTCTCGCCAATGTGGGCCCGTTCCCATCTGAAGGTGCAGGTATCGTCAGTGCCACGGTAAACACCCCCCGACGAACTGTGCTCATTGCAACGATGGAATACGACATTCAGGATTGGGGTATTAAGATCAAGATCGGTGGACTTGGTGTGATGGCCCAGCTGATGGGTAAAAACCTGACCCAGCAGGACCTCATATGGGTAGTCCCTTGTGTTGGAGGAGTTGACTACCCTAAGGACGATCCCGGCGAGCCGATGGTGATCACTGTTCTTGGGAATAACTACCAAGTGGATATCCAGTATCATCGGCTGCAAAACATCACCTACGTCTTGTTAGATGCGCCTGTGTTCCGAGCTCAATCTAAATCAGAGCCGTACCCTGCCCGCATGGATGACCTGGATTCAGCAATATTCTATTCTACTTGGAATCAATGTATTGCTGAAGCTATCAGGAGATTTCCGGCTATCGACATCTATCATATCAACGATTACCATGGTGCCGCTGCCCCTCTCTATCTTCTACCTCGCACGATTCCATGCTGCCTGTCTCTACACAATGCTGAATTCCAAGGACTCTGGCCAATGCAAACTCCACATCAAAGTCAAGAGGTTTGCAGTGTCTATAACCTTGACCATGCATTAGTGAAGAAGTATATACAATTCGGCGAGGTGTTTAACCTTCTTCATGGAGCTGCCAACTATCTGAAAATCCACCAAAACGGATTCGGCGCTGTCGGTGTCTCCAAGAAATATGGGAAGAGATCGTACGCGAGATATCCTATTTTCTGGGGTCTTAAGAACATTGGAGCGCTACCCAATCCTGATCCATCTGACATCGCCGAGTGGAATCACAACGCAAACAACAATCTCCAAGAAGTTATCATTGATACAGAGTTTGAAGCCAGTCGTGCCACGCTCAGGAGACAGGCGCAAGAATGGGCAGGACTCAAAGTTGACCCAGAGGCCCAACTGTTTGTGTTTGTCGGCCGTTGGTCCATGCAAAAGGGCGTTGATCTGATTGCAGACATCTTCCCCTCAATTCTAGATGCTCACCCAAAGGTCCAGTTGATGTGCATTGGACCAGTCATTGATCTCTACGGAAGGTTTGCCGCGTTGAAACTGAATCGACTCGTAGAACTTTACCCTGGGCGGGTGTATTCTAAACCAGAATTCACTGCACTACCGCCATTCATTTTCAGTGGCGCTGAATTCGCCTTAATCCCTTCTCGTGATGAACCGTTTGGTCTGGTGGCCGTGGAATTCGGACGGAAAGGAGCGTTGGGCGTGGGATCACGGTAAGTCTGACCTGGCTTAAATCTAACACCTGTACTAATCTATGTTTTTTTAGTGTTGGTGGCCTTGGTCAGATGCCAGGATGGTGGTACACAATGTGAGTTTCCTTCTCTCTCGATATGTTCACACTAACCCATTCTAGCGAGTCTATGACAACCAAACATCTTATCCAACAGTTCAAGGTGGCCGTCAATGACGCTCTGAAATCGTCCCAGGGGACACGAGCACTCATGCGTGCACGATCCGGCAAACAACGCTTCCCGGTAGCACAGTGGGTTGAGAATCTGGAAATCCTACAAACTACATCAGTCGAAAACCACGCCAAGTACTCCAAACGCCACGATCGCAGTTCATGGCGGATTTCCCGTGGCAGCACCCTGGTCCCAGAAAATATTCGCAATGTCTCGTCGAGCTCAAACAACAGCCGCGAACAAAGCCTATCACGCAGCTCCACTGCATCTGTCCCCTCGAGCAGCCCCACTACGGCTGATGTGAGACCGTCTGGACCTCGATCAGGACATGACCACGTTTTCTCGCCGACAAATATGTCTTCCAGCCTCAACATATCCGACAACGAGCCCGATCCTGACACCGACCCGAGACACAGACCCTTGCCCTCCAACCCTCCCGCAGACTCGCGAATCGTTTACTCTACGGTGAGCGATGGAGAAGATCTGGAGCCTATTTCCGGGCCTGCCCAAGAGGATGCATCTCTTCGTCTATCGCCATTTGGGACACCCAGTGCTTATTTTGCTCGATCCGGTGCCAGTACTCCAGTTCCCAGTGCGGGATCAGAAGACGGTGTGCTGGGCCGAAAAGATCCCAGGGCGTCCATGATGAGTCTGGTCAGTGTCGATGATATAACAAAGGAGAAACAACACTACAACCTCCAGAAAGTCGATCCATTTTTCACGGATGCGAATAATGAGTATGCGAATAGGTTTGAGAAGAAGCTTGTGGACTTGAATGGCAAAAACTCCGAAGACCAGCTCTGCATCGAGGAGTTTCTTGAGAAGAGTGAAAAAGACTGGTTCAATCGATACCGCGACGTCAAACTGGGCAAATCCCCCTTGCCGTCTCCTGCTCCATCTGTCTTTCGCTTCAAGGTTCATGACACTGGTCGATCAGAGACCCCGCCAATTACTGGTCCAGGTGCAGGTCCAAATGCCGGACAATTCCTTCTCCCGAATGACTATGTTCCCCCCACTGGTTTGAAGCGTTTCATGTTGATGAAGCTGGGTGATTGGCCTGTGTACTCGATCTTCCTCGCTATTGTGAGTTGGAACCCTACCAGAACCTTTCATTGCATCTGTTAACAGCATTCTCTTAGGGCCAAATCCTCGCCTTGAACTCGTACCAGATCACACTCCTTAACGGTGAAGTTGGACAGACGGCCGAAAAGCTATACATTCTGGCATCCATCTATCTTGCCTCTTCGATCATATGGTGGATGGTCTTCCGTCTAGTCCCCTCAATCTACGTGTTGACGATTCCTTTCTTTGTACGTTCACATTCTTCTATCTAGCTTAAAAGGTTGCAAGCTAACTACCCGCAGATATACGGGGTTGCCTTTCTGTTTGTCGGCCTTGCCGGTCCCATCCACAACAGCACAAGTCAAACATGGTTACAAAACGTGGGAACCGGCTTGTATTCGTTTGCATCTTCGAGCGGTTCGATTTTCTTCGCTCTCAACTTTGGAGATGAAGGTATGCAATAACCCTTTTAGGAAGTATGCAACTTATCTGACTTTCCTTTCCAGGTGGAGCACCTCTGAGATCCTGGATTTATAGAGCCACAGTCATCCAGGGGACTCAGCAGTTGTTCATTAGTTTCCTTTGGTACTGGGGTAGCTGGATGGCAACGCTCAATCAAAAGGGTAGCACGCAATTCAGCCTTGCCATGACCGATCCAGGAGCTTTGCTCGGGATCGGACTCGGACTCGCCTGTCTTCTATGGGTGTTGGGAGCCCTGGTATTCTTTGGACTTCCTGCATATTATAGACAAGCGCCAGGTCAAGTGCCGACATTCTACCTATCGCTCTTCCGCCGTCGCATCATTCTTGTATGTCTCTTCCAATCCTCCCTCGAGCTGAACTTGATTCTGACACTGTATTTTGTAGTGGTTTTTCTACATGGTGTTCATATCGAACTACTGGCTATCGGCACCGTACGGACGAAACTGGCTCTATCTCTGGTCCAGTAAACACGCACAGGTGTGGCAAATCGTCCTCCTTGTCCTCTTCTTTTTCGTCGTTGTCTGGGCAGCAGCTCTGTGGGTCTTTCACGTCTTTTCCAAGAGACACGTCTGGTTCATCCCGATCTTTGCTGTTGGTCTTGGTGCTCCTCGATGGGCCCAGATCCTGTGGGCAACCTCCAATATAGCCACGTACATCCCCTGGGCCGGTGGTCCCGTCGCCGGCGCTATCCTTGGTAGAGCACTATGGCTCTGGCTAGGAGTTTTGGATTCCCTTCAGGGTGTCGGTCAGTTTGCTCTTTCGGCGAATAAAAAGTGATACAAGCTGATTTACCTCACTACAGGGTTTGGGATGATCCTCCTCCACACAATGACTCGATTCCATGTCACCTTCACACTTCTAGCCGCGCAGGTGGTCGGTTCCATCGCCACTATCCTCGCCCGCGCGACAGCACCAGATAAGTTAGGCCCTGGTGATGTATTCCCCGATTTCTCCGCTGGCGTCACAGCCGGCTTGGGAAAGGCAGACTTCTGGGTCTGCCTGCTCTTCATGCTATCCATCAATGTGCTCTGCGTCTTCTTCTTTCGCAAGGAACAACTCGCGAAACCTTGAACTTTGCTCCTGCCTTGACTGGTGTTTTCTCTTTCTGTTTTGCATCCACTTTATATTGTGCGGGGTAAGTATTGTGACTAGAGCATTAATTATACTATAACTAGTGGGTTTCGTTTGCCGAGATGTGATAGACTTTGTAAAGGG
>LACB01000048.1:0-95417 GCA_030142185.1 Penicillium thymicola
GTTCCTAGTTACAACCTGTCTGTGCATTGCTAAGAAACTACCGACATGGGGAAATATTGTGGCTAGCTGCAAGAGGAGGTCCTACGTAGAATACCATCATAGAGAGTTACATCTCAATCAATATTCATAGTAACCCATATATCACTGATTGGTATTTCATGGGATAAATCTCAAATATAGACGCGTCCTTCGAAGGGCTTCAGGGTTTCCAGCGATGAATCGGAATAGTTGCCCACAAGCAACTTCATACCCGCGGTTTTCTCAGCCTGTGTAAATGGCTGGGGTCTATCAGAGAAGTTCAAAATGACTAATGCTCGTTCATCATCTCTCGACTTCACAAAGCAAAACGTCTCTTGATTCTCGTAGTCAAGCACTTCAAATGCACCGTGAATAAACAACTCCCGGTACTCTTTCCTCAGACGCAGAACATCTTTCCAGAAAGACAACACACTTGATGCATCATTCTGCTGCCTCTTTACATTGATCTCACCATAAAGATCATGAGCTCGCATCCACGGTTTCCCAGTAGTAAACCCAGCATGTTCCGAGTCATCCCACTGCATCGGCAGCCTGGAATGATCGCGAGCCAGAATTCGGAGGCCATCCATAATGTGCTCTTTGCGAGTAGGATCGGCTCCACTTGCACTGCGTTGCTCTGCTTCTCGGTAATATCCCAACCCTTCAATGTCCTTGTATTCCTCAATGGGCCACTCGCGTGGTGCATTGATCATACCAATCTCCTGTCCCTGATAGATGAATAGAGTCCCAGTCATGGTAACCATCATCAGAGCAAGCATTTTGGCAGAGATCTCCCGGAACTCAGGTGCATCCGATCCAAACCGCGAGACAGAGCGTCCGTTGTCGTGATTTTCACAGAAAGCGGTGGTCCAGCCATCCGTTCCCTCAATGAAAGTCTGCCACTTCTCCACAATGGATTTCATCTTTGTCAACTTCCACGGCGTAAAAATGTACTTCTCCTCCAGGCTGGGTCCCATGCCAATATGGCCAATGTCCAAGTGGAAGACCATACTCAGCTCCTTGGCTGACGCTCCCACATATTCGAGGACGTTCTTAGGATCGGGTGTATTGGCCAGTTCGCCCACGGTCATGACATCTCCGTACGGAGAAAATGACTCGTCATACATTTCGCGCAGAAACTCGTGAATCCGGGGGCCGTTGCACCACTTTCCAATGGCGGGCTGAATGTAACTTTTTGGATCTGTGATGGCGGCATCTGGGAAGTTTGTGTGCTTGCTGTACTTGTTCACTGTGTCCACTCGAAAACCGTCGACACCTTTGTCTAGCCAGAACCGAACCGCGCTGTTGTAGATAGCCTCACGCGTGGCCTTGTTATCCCAGTTGAGATCGGGTTGTTCTTTGGCGTAGAGATGCAGGTAGAATTCTTCCGTTTTCTCGTCCCAGGTCCCTACGTAAAAGCTTGGTTAGTTCAAAGATCTCGGATATTGTCAAATATTTCAACTCACATGTGCTTCCTGCAAAATAACCGCGATAATTGCTTGGAGGCATCCGATTCCCCGCCTCATCATATCGAGGAGGACGCCAGAAGTACCAGTCGCGTTTGTCATTATCCTTGCTACTCCGACTTTCCTGGAACCAAGCATGCTGATCACTGGAATGATTGACAACTAGATCTAGGATCAACTTCATGCCTCGCGAGTGACAAGCTTGCACGAGGGTTTCCACGTCTTGTACGGTTCCATAAGCAGGAAGCACATTTTCGTAGTCGGAGACGTCATAGCCCATATCGTGCATGGGCGAGTCATACATCGGCGATAGCCACACGACATCAACCCCTAACGACTGAAGGTAATCGACCTTTTTGACAACGCCCGGGATATCGCCCCAGCCATCGCCGTTGGAGTCATAGAATGAAGCCGGGTATACCTTTCAACTCGAGAAGACAATGTCAATTTTATGTTTTCGTGAATGCCTGAATTTTATGGCGACTGACCTGGTAAACAGTGGCTTCTTTCCACCAGTTATTGGTTCCCGTAGGAACGACCGTACTATGCGTCGCGTGTGGTGACATAGTGGCTTAAAACCTTCATTTTTCCATCCCAACACCCCTCTTATATCTTTTTATCATAATTCGGCACCAACTCGGCCTGGGCAAACGCGGGGATATCTTCAGGAACCCTACATACCCGCCAAGCCTCCGACAGGATTCTGCACCTCCGACTAACGACCGACTTGCTACCGAATGACTCCTTTTCGGCAAGATGATTGGCTACGGTTAGACCTCCACACTTCGGCTTCCCCGGTTTTCTCCAGGAAGCAAGTAACAGACCATATGCATATGCACCCTCCCCGGATCAGCGTTGCGCGTGAACTGGACTCTGCGTACATTTTCTTTTTTTTTTTTTTTCGGAGGTTTCTGTATAAATGGCGCATCGCCCCGTGGTTTATCGGCTTTGATAATGTCTGAAGTATTGGGATATTACCAGCCTTTGACTCTTACCAGGCCGTGACGAAAAAAAAGACCTATTGTTTCAAACTCCTTACCCAACGGGCCCAGTAAGATTCGAAATCACAGCACGGTTTTTTAAACCGTCTCGATGGACGACGCATCCGCGAGAATGGACGGCAAAGTCTCCCCCGTCCTTGCAGAGGGTAGACAAGCAGCCAGGAAGGAGCAGTCCATGACCCTATGGCAGGCTTTGCGGCTATACCCCAAAGCTGTCTGTTGGTCAGTTCTCCTTTCGTCTACTCTGATCATGGAAGGGTATGACCTTGCATTGCTGAGTTCAATGTACGCATCACCTGCGTTCAACCAAAAGTTCGGAGAACAGACTGCCTCGGGGAAATGGGCTGTTCCGGCATCCTGGCAATCCGGCCTTTCTAATGGTGCACGCTGCGGCGAAGTCATTGGACTTCTCATCAATGGTTTGGTCTCTGAACGCCTGGGGTATCGCAAGACCATGGTCTGTGCCTTGGCCACCATCACAGCGGTCATTTTTCTGTTTTTTTTCGCAATCAATGTTCAGATGTTGCTAGCTGCCGAGATTCTCGCCGGTATCCCTTGGGGTATATTCCAGACCTTGCCAGCCGCCTACGCCTCCGAGGTTTGTCCGGTAGTCCTTCGACCTTACCTGACAACTTTTATCAACATGTGCTGGGTATTTGGGCAGTTTGTGGCCATTGGTGTCAACCGTGGCTCCATTTCTCGCGATGACCAATGGGCCTGGCGCATTCCTTTTGGCGTACAATGGGTGTGGCCAATCCCAATCATGATCGGTTGTCTTTTCGCACCTGAGTCCCCTTGGTGGCATGTGCGCCAGGGTAATATGCAAGGAGCTCGACGAGCGTTGCAGCGGTTGACGTCATCCAATGACCCCAACTTCGACCCCGAAGAGACAATTGCTATGATTCAACACACCAACGAGTTGGAGAAATCGCTTTCTAGCGGGACCACATATTGGGACTGCTTCAAGGGAACAAACCTTCGCCGTACTGAAGTAGTTTGTCTTGTCTGGTTAGTGCAGACCCTGTGTGGCCAGAACTTGATGGGTTATTTTGCCTACTTCTGTGTTCAAGCGGGCCTACCCACCGTTCAATCGTTCAATTTGTCCCTGGGGCAATACGGCCTTGGCGTTTTGGGTACAATAGGATCATGGTTCCTGATGTCCTACGCGGGCCGACGAACTATTCATATCTCCGGTCTCGCCAGTCTTTTTGTCCTTCTAGTCATCACAGGATCTCTCTCTTTTGCTCCGGGCGACAACAACACAGCTAAATGGGCAATCGGCGTCATGCTCATTATTTTCACATTCTGCTATGACATCAGCGTCGGCCCTGTCACATACTCTCTCGTCTCAGAACTATCCTCTACCCGTCTCAAGGCTAAAACTATCGTCCTCGCCCGATGTCTATACAACATCAGTAACATTGTCGTCAACGTTCTGACCAACTATCAGCTCAATTCCACAGCCTGGAACTGGGGTGCTCGGTGTGCCTACTTCTGGGCTGGTACATGTCTAGCCTCCCTGGTCTGGGCATTCTTCCGACTCCCCGAGCCGAAGGGCCGCACATACGAGGAACTGGATTTGCTCTTTGAGCGCGGAGTTCCAGCAAGGAAGTTTGCGACTACTGTCGTTGATCCGTATGAGGGAGAGGTGACGGAGGTTCACGAGGCATATGCAGATAAAGATTGATAGTTCAGTGGTGTCCCGTGGTGTGCGTCTTAGGATACAATCGTTATAAATACCAACCAGATGACAAAATTGAACCTTTGAATTGACTTCTTTCTTCCATTCTATGCAACTTTGAACTTGAGAATCTAAAACAGAATGAAGTCACACAATATTAATTTCAGAATCGGAAGTAGGTAATTCTTTACACGGGTAAACCGATAAAAACACGCCATGAGCCGGAGTCGACAAGGCTATCGCAGTTCATATTTAATGCTCACACAGATTGAAGCTTCCAGTCTCAAAGCTATCATTATGTTTTCCCGATCTGTGCCCACGCTCTTTCATGAGCTGCAGTCGGTACTCTTTGGCCTTCTCCCTGGTCATAATAGGCTCCAGGTCATTTTGAACGATATCCTGCAGCTCCAATGGCAAACTTGCCAAGGCCTGATTCACAGCATTCTGTCTCTCGTAACCCCAATCCTCCTGCTGCGGAGGTACATTGGCCGAGGAGATAATCCGACGATGGGGATCAACTAAGAATAGCGCGAGAATCTTACGATGACCGGGCTTAGATGGGTCGACTAGCGAGAATGGGGAAACACAATGCTGGACGGTGTTCGGGAAGGTAAGTAGCCGACCTTCTTTGCAAGCGACGGCCCCAAGGTCTTGTGTCATATCGCGATTGTTTCCACTGCCGTCGATATCGTCGCCAAAGCCAAAGACGGCCTGTAAGAATTGGAACTGCCCTTGGGGGTATGAAATGTCTAGCATGTCCATCATACCGCGTTGACGAAATGCCAAGGTGTTATCGGTTATGTTTTCACTGTCATAATAGTATATTGCAGTAGCGCAGATGCGCTCGTTCTGTTTAAAATTAGAATATACAGTTGAACAAAGGGTGCAAAACTCTTACCAACTGTCCCTCAATGTGCCAGGAGCCTCCTTCATACTGGGGGTTGTCCGGGCTCAATTCAATGTTCGCCAGCTTCACGATGATCTGCAACTTCTTGTCGGGAATTTGCTCGCGTAGATCAGCACTGGACATTTCTTTCCGAGGTTCAAAGCTGGTTGGCTCAGGCGGAATAATAGGACGGGTACTCTCCCACTGATCATGGAGTTCCCAGAACGCATGTCTGTAGTGAACATGCCCCTCCGGCTGAACAGGCCTAGGCTCTGGATGCTCACCATATTTGACCTCGCTGTACTCGATTCTTGGAACGACAAATCTGGACAGACTGTGATTCCAGAGCGGGATTGCCTGAGCGATAATTTTCTCAACGACCTCATAGAGAGGCTTGTGGTGAACAGGGTGGGCGTTATTTATGTATGACACGATTCGACAGCCGCCATCATCGCCGAGTTCCACATCGCACGGGAGCCATTGAAACTTATCACTGAAGACACGGGTTTCCTCATTGGAGTCATAGTCATGTTGGCTACACAAGAGTGGCCCGCAATCTTGACTCAAAGGAATGGGGACAAGGTCTCCTTGTCCCACGCTTCCTAGACAGTCATTAAGGCCAATGACTCTGTCCGGAAGCACGCGAGTTTGGCCGTAGATCACGGGGAACAGGGAGGGATGTACCAGATCAACCACTTTGTTATCAGACCCGGGGTGGTAATCTTTCTCTGGCATATCCTCGAGAGGTTTTACTGCCTCTTTCAGTGATTGTTGTATCTCTTTCGACACGGCAGTATCAGACTTGATCACGCCCACATCAAAAACGCTGACGTAGCCCGTCTCTTTAAGAATGTTGGATTTCCATTGAAGCTCCTTGATGATCCAGTCCATCATCGTAGGAGTCACATCTTGACCACTTTGGGAAATCTCGTCGCGCCATTTTGTCGTGATTTCATTATCAAAGACCTATAGGAGGTTAGAAACAGAAATTGAAGGTAACAAATATACAAGCCCAAGCACACCTTCTGATCCCATTGGGGCTTATCGGTAATGGTGTTCATCACTCGCATCATCAGAACTTCTCGGTGAGTCACTAAGTCGCTGGAGAGCAAGGTCAACTCCGGATCCCGCACGTAGTACAATTGGAACATACTCCAAGTAGCCTTCTTCGAGTGCATCATCATCCAATGCATTAGGAAAGCCGTGATGGCCGGTGTACACCACATTTTTCTGGTTTGTTAGCAAATGGCATGCGCGGAAAGAATATACAGATTCTCACATCGGGCTGACAGTTCAATTTCACATTGAACCCCGGCATTTGAAGCTGCGGATTGGAAATTAAAGACATTTTGACGTAGGACACTGGGATAATAATATTCAATCATTCCTGTCCACAGGAGGCTTTTGTACTCGCGCGGTCTTGGCGGAGTCCAGGCAGAAACGGGTTAGTCCCAGGCAGATAAGGCGCTAAGTTCGCTTTGGGCGGAGCTGCCTGGAAATTGGTATAGGCAGCCGAGGCTCCAAAGCAATGAATGTTTTATGATGTTCTTTAAAGTAAATTGTAAAGCAAATGTATACTCGGTTCCGTCGTGTAGTCAGAAAAGGCAACATTAGGTGTGACTGTGGTGCTTGCACAGAGTATCTCAAAAGTAATACCCATCATAATCCGTCAGAAACATATGACGAGAAAAAAATGCCTCCTTAGATTTTAATTTCGTTTCCCTCGGAGATATTCTCTCATCTTTGCTTGTTCATTCTCGGATAGGTATTCCTCAGGACTAACTTTCCTAGCAACTGTCCATCCAAAGCTTTCTGTCTCAGATGAATAGATTCCTCACCCCACTGTATCACTAACCTAACTCATTGCCTACCATAATTCAGTATATATCTATTTATTATACTTGATAGCGCCTATCAGCTGTATCAATTGTCGGGCAGTCACCCTGGCTGTATTGTTGGGTTCCTTGCTACCTCACCAATGAAGAGGATATCATCATAAGAATAGGAGATTAGTATCCCAAACAACCGTCGGGTCTTCAACGCTCAATTTTATTACATAGAAGTGCTTGTTGATACCAGAAATCTGACTTGTTTCTATATCTTCAACACTACATATTCCTTCACTTCTTCGGCTTCCATGGGGAGATTTATGGAACAACCAAAGCTTATAGGTGGTTACTACTTCAAGAGAGAATTATTCCGGCAGACTTGATACAATAGGTCTATATTACCCACACACAAGACTGACCCACCGACCCAGAAAGTCCGCTAAATATAGGTACTCCTGGACATATGGAAGGGCATGAAGTGCTGCAGCCCGCGGACCGGCCCGTCGAGCCCCAACTTTAAATCCCACCACGAAATTTTCGCAGCCCAACCCCACTTCCTGTGTGGTCTTCAACCTCTCCAGAAAGCAATTGAACGACAACAATATCGAAGATCAAGAAAGAGATGGCGCCTATCAACCTTTCACACAGGCGGACGCACAACTTACTCTTGATATCGAAACTTCTGAGCTTGCGGGACACTGCGTCGCCCCTCACACTTGTCTTGGATTCCTTGGAGCAGCCGGCTACGCCACTCCTAAAAGAATATATTAGACGTGCAAAGGTATATTAACTTAGAATGTTACCATAAGCGACACCTGCGTTGCTATTTACGCGGATGGACAGCCATGCTGACTAGTTCGACAGCTGTCCAAAGTCCATGTCACACTCATCGCCTTCGAAACCCTGAAGCAACCCGATGGAGTCGATGCTTTTGTATCAACACGGCGAAAGAGCCCTGCCGATATAGTTAAAGAAGTGAGCGCAGTTTATCAGTCTGTTGCAGCTTCCAATCCCTCACGCAGTAAGCATTGTGCATTTACCCCGCTAGTGAATTCATACTTACTGCCTTTATAGGGCGTCTTATCCTCATTGATTCAATTAACCCTCTCCTCAACTCAAAAAGAGTTGACCCTGGGTTCCACCTGCCCTCCTTCCTTGGCTCGTTTATTGCTCCCTTGTCGCCATCGGCTAAGGTTGATGCATCACTCGTGGTGACATATCATCAAGATGTCCCCGAACTTCCACAGCAAAGCCCCTATTCACCCTCACCTATTTCTGTATTGACATATCTTGCTACGAGTATCATTACCCTCCATTCATTCTCGCATGTCCTAGCACAGAAGGCTGCTCGCGACCGCAGTCTGGCCCCTCCAGTATTCGGGCTTGAGGAAGAGCAAGAAGGGGTTCTCCTCGGCCGACTGGACAGACTGGCCGGCACCGGCAAAGCTGAGGGGATTGTCATTGAGCTAGAGCACAGGCGGAAGAGTGGTCGTGGTGTACTGGAATGGTACCTCCTCCCGTCTGCGTCGCGGTATTCGCCACAGCATCTGAAAGAGATTGTGACGTTGCTTGACGATAATGTTTTGTACAACCCTCCCATGGAGCGAGATCCAGGCGTCGGCGATGAGGAACCGACATCAACCTTCGAGTTGGGTCTCACTGACCGACAGAGGCGCGAAAGAGAAGGTGTTGTGTTGCCATACTTTGACGCACAGCATAACGATGGCCCAGGCGAAGGAGGCCGGATTCTTTACGATATGGGAGAAGAAGATGATTTCGACGAAGAAGAAGATGAGATTTAGGTATCATCAAATAAGATACATGTTCACACGCAATTCTCCTTATTCTAGAATCGGCGGATTGTAACCCGCAATCACCGAGGTATTAACTATGCGTACATTCATACAGCGAGGCCTAAGAGCATGGCCACGGAGAGCAAGGAATTAGAAGAATCGCCAGAAAAGAAGAATGCAAATGACAAGCCCGACGCCAGCGAAAGGTCCGTACTGTGAGATGGTTAGTTAATCGTCAGGGGAAATCTAGCGTAAAGCATAGACCCACCTGCTTCAGCAACAATTCCCAGTTGATGCGTACAGCCGCCCTTCTGTACTTCTTGCTGTCCTCGCGCAGTCGCCCTGACAGTTCGCCCATCCGCTCCAAGCTATCGCCTCGGTACAAGAGGTCCTCGATGTTCTTCGTCATCACCTTGGTGACATCACGGAGCTCATCGTTCAGCTTGTCGAGGTTCTGAGTTGCGCGACTGTCTTGGTACAGTTTCTTTGTGCGCTGAATAAAGGTATCAAACTCGACAAAAGCATATGGACGGAGGGTGGGAGAGAGATATTGTGAGGAGGTATAGGTAGTCGTGAATTCGGAGGCCACATCAGCGAGATAGGTGAATGCGAGTTTGCGGGGGTAGGATTTGTCGCAAATGCAAAGGAAGCAGATATCATCTTGGATTGTGTAGCTGCAAGCCACATGAGAAATTGCCCATTGATAATGTTTGTTGACTGATGGGTGTAACTTACTGTAGACTGTATTGGCCAGACTCAATACTGGCTTGGGGTGCGGCATTGCGATTCAAGCGCCGAAATATCATTTTAGCCTGACCCTTAATCTCAGAGAGCTCTGATTCAGCCTACAGATATTGTAAGCTCACGACCAGCTTTAAATAATCGTTGTCACGTACCTGCTCGTCGTCGACCGAAGCCGCCAGCATAAGGCCTATTTCACGTTGACATCAGCACTCCGTCTCCTCACAGCCTCCCTGAGAGTTCCTTACCATCGAGCCTTGCAATCTGCGTGGACCTGACCATCCTGAAATCGTTGCTTTCTTGTTTTGAAGGACAGCGCTCTCTCCGTTGTTTTGCCGTGAGAATGGCTCCGAGGAAGAGAGCGAAGGCGGTAGCGAAGTTCTGTGCGGCAGAACCACGACGTTCGGGGTAAGCTCCGCATTTGCTTTTTAACTCTCTCTTTTACTGACGTAGTATAATAATGTCCTAATCGTGCTGCTGCTAGTTCTGCCAATGTAGCAGAACAGTCGGGTCTCGCCATGTCGACCCCAAAATCTGAAACTAGCTCACGAGCTAGAACCCCAAGAAGGCCTGCCGCTAGAGGGAAATGGAGCGAGGAGCAGCTGTTGACGAGCGACAAGTCCGTCCTCATTGACTTGGACCTAGTGGTATGAGGCAGTCGTCCGCAAATGTGACACTAGAGTATTCAAGCTAACAATAATCTCAAAACGTCTAGAAACTGTTGGCACGACCTGAAGCATGGAATTCCCTTGAGGAAAGCGATAAGCGTGAAATCCTCGCTCTACTCCCTCCAGACGTTCATACAGAGGCACAAGCTACATCTGATGACCCAGATGCAAAGATACAACCCATCCCTGACTCTTTTATCCGCTATTCAAACAACTGGCGCGACGGCGTTCGACAGTTCCAGCTCGACCTCCAAAACGGCCGCTACGACCCCGAATGGCTACGCCAGGCGCAAGAAGCCAGGGAGAAGCGCGAAAACGGCGACTTTGATGACTTCAAAGAGCGCGAATATGAGCAGTTCTGGGGACAGAAACAGAAGGTCGTCCGGAATGCAGCTGCTGGAGAAAGTGCGCGCGTGAAGATGGGAACTCTTATCAATGAAGGTGTCATCCAGCTGGGCGACATCTGGAAATTCTACTATGTTTACGGTAGAGGGGCTGGCAGGATTGTCATCGAAAAGGAAGTCAAGGTATGTAAAGATCTATCCACTCCGCATACAGCTTCACCATTTACTGACAGCTGCAGGTTCTTGACCGTGACGGGGTGAAATTGACTTTTGCGATTCCACCTGGTGAACGAGCCTTTCTTCGCAGCAATTTCGGCAAAGCAGAGCCAGTTTCGACACCAGAAAAGGGAAAGGAAGACATGAAAGTGGACTTCGACATACAGCCAGAGCCAGTGATATCATCCTGGAATGATAAGCAGTTGAAATATGAGGACCCAGAATCACAGCTCACCAATGCAACCTCCAATAGCGAGGAGATGAAGCCTGATACCGATCAAGCGTCACAAGAGATTCCTCCACATTCTAGTGACGAGATGAGTCTTGGGATCGACCAAGCGCCACATGATACCTCTGTTTCTTCCAATGTCGACCAACTGAAGCTTGACAATGACCAAGCGCCACATGAGATTCCTACATCTTCCACTGACGAGATAAATATCGACACCGTCACACAGCCAGTCATTCCACCTTCAAATGACGAAGCGACCCAACAAGAAACCCCATTCAGCGTTATTATTTTCAGCCCCGGTGGTACGCGAAATCAAAAACCTAAGCGCACAATTCCTGAGCCCGAACCCCAGCCCCCAGTGAAACGCAAGCGAGGACGACCACGTAAAAACCCACCAAAGCAACCCAAACCAAAGCAACCCAAACCAAAGCCACCCCGAGAACCGCCCCGAGAACCGGAGGTTTCTCGGGAAATAGAAGTGTCCCAGCACGATGCGCAGAGCCCAACTGCTTCTGTTTCCTTTATGGACATCGTGGCTGCACAAATTGAAGAAAACTGCAAAGCTGCTGCCGCAGCATCCTCCGATCCAAAGCCCTCGCAGCCAGAATCCCCGTTGTATGTGCTTTCCTCAACCCCTGAGCCGCCAGAGCTCCTTCAGCCAGAGTTATCTACATCAGTAGAGGAGTCATCCACTGCCAATACCAACGGCAAAAGTGATAAAGCGGAATTGTTGGGATTGTCCACAGCTCAGTTCGATACACCTGCGGACAGCGTTGAGGCTTCCGTTGAGGCTCCTGTTGAGGCACCAATTCAGCCACCCGTCGAGGCTGAGCAGGACAAAATCACTCAACCCCCAAGTACTGAACCACAGAACGATCTAGTCCCAACACCGTCTCAAGCTACTATCAGTGAGCCGGATGAGATCATTGTTCCCAACCTCTCCTCGCCACAAGCACTCGTCCATAAGATTCTACAAATCGATGGCCGCATGCCGAACGGTCGTACAGCGAATGCCTGGAAGGAAATCCGGTGCTACCGAAATAACCAGGACATGGGCAGCCTCTTTGATGTGCGAGAGGCTTGGTTCCTCCAGCAAGGACAACTTGAGTAGCCGCCTTCCCCGCCTTCCCCTTCTATCATAAAAACGGCGATACACCACACCATTTGGTTTTTAACCCACACTACCCTTGGTACCATATGAAGATCACAATTGAAAACGGTCCATGCGTGACCAAGCTAGCTAGCTTGCAATGAACTATTGATCCCAAGGTCGTGTAATATCCTACAGATAAAGTATCAAATAGGAGTACGGCATGGATGCCAAAGTAATGTGTTCTAATCACGTTTGCAAATGGCTAGAAGTAATCACAATGGCTTGGCAATAGTCTCTCGCTTTTTCTAGCAACCTATACTTCGCAAAAGACTATATCAGAGCTCCCAAAAGTCCATGGTCAACTGAAAGAGGATCCAAGTATTGAGTACGTCTTACTGGAGGGAAGTACCACTTCCGCAGTATCCTTCTTTCTCACTTTCCTATCTAACCCGCGGAATGGCACGATAGGGCTAGTGAGCATTGTTAAACAGAGTGAACGAACTCTTGAGGGTTGGAGTGATATATAAATCGGCAAATAGGTATAACCCCAATATTACATAGCTATCAAAACCTCGAGCTCGTTTAGTAGAGAAATATATATGTAATTGCTGGTACTCCACACTAAAGCCCTTCATTTATTCCAGACATAGCGGGCATAGGATCCGAATCCGCAGCAACATCAACGGCAAAGCTGGCCTGTATAAAGTCTTCAAGCTCTTCACTCACAGTCTTGAGCTTTTCCTTGACACTCGCAACACCTTCTTGTCCAACAATGTGTCGTGAAGGAGGGTTTTCATGACCACCAATTGATGTAATCGCATAGACCGTTTCAGAGACCAGCACTTCCAGATGTGCCGAGCTTAACGGTGGGTGCATGGAAACAACCTCCGGAGCGGAGAATGGTCCATTTTCAATGGAGCTGACTCGGGCGTTTTCATCATTTGCTCGACTGGGTGTGACTGGGCTGTCAGATGAGATAGATGCGTCGGGAAGTTGGGGGACAAGATGGTTTAGGATCCCGCGGAACAGAGGTGCTTGATTTTTGGCGGGTGAATAGGCCGGGAAGATTGGAGGGACACTGGTTACTAGGTTGGTGAGGATGCCAATTTCGATGCTGCATTGGAAGATGGTGAGTTTGACGTTGAATGGGGCAACTTCATAAGCCAAGCTCTGAAAAGCTGGTTAGTTTCTGCAACGGGGTTCATTTAATCAGATGCACATATAGAGACTGACATCACAAAATCCTTCAAGGGCCCAGCCTGCTGCGCAGTACATTCCTAGTCCAGGTGTACCGATATGCGCCGCTGTATAGCGTTAGGCAAATACTTAAACACTGGGTGAGATATGTTTCTTACTGATCCCTGATATTATCATCACATGCCCTGCTCGCTCCCTCCTCATATGGGGGAGCGTGGCCTTGATGATATTGAGGGGGCCGAAATAGTTAACCTCGAATTGATCGTGCACGAGATTCATAGTTTGAGTTGAAGCAGAAAGTTCCTCAACCGTTCCAATGAGGGCTTGGGAGAAGTTTAGTATATTGTACAAGGGTACCTTTAAGAAGGGGGAGTCACCTTGACTTGTACAGCATAGAAGTATGTCTACTCTTCCGTATGTTGCGACTGCATCTGCCACGACTGCCTGGCACTGTCCCATCATTCTGTGTCGGGAAACAGTCAGTTATTATGATCAAGATTCATGATTAACTTGATTGCCTTGACATAGCGCACCGGGTATCTAGTGGAACTGTCTTCATGCGCTGTGCCCAGCCATCACCGTGGTGCTCCACTTCAGCGCGAAAAGCCTCAAATTCATCACGGCGACGTTCATCGCGATCCAAAGCCGAATGTGCTAGTCCAAGAAATGCATAATCTCCATGCGCAAGGACCTGCCGCGCGACTGAGAGGCCAATAGGCGAATCCCCCGCGGTGATCAGCCATACTCGAGGCTCATTATGCGACGGGAATTGCGCGCGGGCATCAAAAGGGGGGTTATTGTCCATGAGGGTCAATGCCAACAGCTGAACGCGCTATCCATCACGCGATTGCAATTTCAAAGCTGGTTAATAGCAAACAAGTATAAGAATGAAAGATGCCCGGAGGGTCGGAAGACAAATGCCAAGACCGCGCAAGTTCCCGGGCCTCGATCTAATCGCCTGCTAATCGCTCACGTTAGCTGTCCTCTTGGTTTCTTCTCTTCTTTCCTCATCCATCATGTCGGAACAGAGGCCACGCAGACAGGAGGAGTCCAACGTATGTGTCGCTGATCTAGTGTTGTTGTGTTGAATTCACTGACCCCTTCTAGTCGGGCTTCAAGGGTGCCCTTCAGGGTCTTGCAATCTTCTTGGTGGCCCAGTTTGCCATCAACCAGTACATGGGAAATAAGGACAAAGCAGACACCCCCAGCGTGAATTCTGGTGGCATCCCCGCTTTTGCCGATCGCCCCGATCCCAGTGAAGTCGCCGAACGCAGTGCTCTCCCCGAGGTTATCGCTCCAATCTGGCCCTCCGACAGCGCTGTCGATCTCAGCATTTATGTAACCCCCTCTATCATTGTGCCCAACTTTAAGTCGCCGGACGGTGTTCTTGTGGTGGACGAGAAGAACTTCACCATTGGAAACTACAGTGATACTCGCGAAATCGACACCACCATCAAAGTCCCAAAGCAGGTCCAACAGAATGGAACTCTTTGGGCTCACTTCTTTTTGGCTCGCACCGGATACCAGTTAGACCCCGCCGCTGAAAACTACAACTCCGCGGATGCAGTCCATTTCCTCCGACCTCTAAACCAGTACCTTCCCAAGAAGAAGGTCAAAAAGCTGAAGAATCTTCTGTCAGGCCCCGAGGATGAGCAAGACCAGGAGGAAGATAACACCCCGGATATTTCAACTATGTCATACTACCACCCCAACTTCACCCTGTCCCTGATCCCAGACTCCGGAACTCAGAAATTGGCGCAGATGAACCCCGCGGTTCGCCAGTATGTGCAGCTGGAGCGCACCGGTGCCCGCGATGCCAGTGGAAAGAATGGATGGTACTACCCGATCGCTTTCGTCAACACTTTTTGGCAACTGAAGACCCACATGACTGAGTTGAACTCTACCGTCGAGACCGTGCCGTTGCATATCACTCTCAACAACATGGCGAACTGGAAGTTCAACATCCTCAGCAGTGTTGATGAAGGCTCGAAGCAAAGTTCTCGCCAGGCTGCCTACGGCAAGCCCCCTCCCGGTGGTGGAGATGGAACCGAGTGGGAGATGGTGAAGGAGATTCTCTTGGATACGAACATTTGGCTTCTCTGCACCACGGGTGTGGTCACTGTCTTCCACATGTTGTTCGAGACTTTGGCCTTCAAGAATGACATTGTAAGTAATATCTCACTATTGAAAGGTGTGGTGTATAGTATCGCTAATATTCTCACTTTCTAGGCCCACTGGCGCAAGAAGAAGGACGTTGTTGGTACTTCAGTTCGGACAATCTTGGCCAACGTCTTTATGCAGGCTGTCATCTTCCTTTACCTCATGGACAACAGCGATAACACTTCTTGGATGATTCTGGCCAGTCAAGGATTTGGTATTCTTCTGGAATTCTGGAAGATCACCAAGACCGTCGACGTTCGTTTGCGCCCGCCGCCAGCCTCCTCTAAGTTATCGTTCTTACCTTATGTGATTGTGTTCGAGGACAAGCACAAGCTTAGTGAGACCGAGGAAAAGACCAAGGAGTACGATGAGATTGCTTTCCGCTACCTGTACATTTTGGCTGTTCCCCTTCTGCTCGCATACGCCGTGTACAGCTTGGTCTACAACACCCACAAGTCATGGTACTCTTACGTTATCCAGACCCTGGTGGGTAGTGTCTACGCTTACGGCTTCCTCATGATGGTCCCCAGTCTCTACATCAACTACCGGTTGAAGTCTGTTGCCCACATGCCCGGAAAGGCGTTGACCTACAAATTCCTGAACACCTTCATCGACGATCTCTTCGCCTTTACTGTCAAGATGCCTTGGCTCCACCGCCTGGCTACTCTCCGCGACGATGTCATCTTCTTCGTCTGGCTCTACCAGGGCTGGAAGTACAAGGTTGATTATAAGCGCGTCAACGAGTTCGGCCAGGGAGGTGACAGTGACGAGGAGGAGGAACCTACTCCTGCTATCGAGGGCGACAAGAAGGAAGTGGCTACCCAATCCTCTTCCAAGGCTACCTCCAAGTCGTCTACCCGCAAAAGGAAATGAACAACGGTTTAGATGTGGGCCTTGTAAGCCTATAGGCCGATGAACCTGTGATAAACGCCTTTGCATATGTAGTACATCACTCGATTTACTACTTTTGGCATGATGCTAGTTGGCATCGGATGATAATTATTACCAAGTTGTAGCCAGCAATGTTTAATTCCGATTCTTTTAATTAGGATTCAATAAATCACTTTAGATTTCTGAGATTTAATTATCCAGTATCATGAAAGTAGACGAGACAAATTAATATGACAGTATGATGAGACCAACAATGACAGACCAAGGTAGAAGCCGTTGTTGATGGTTACCCGATTGGGTTTAACGCCATTTTCGCATCTTCGCGCGCACTCGTTCTTCTATGCGACTCTCGTTAGATCTGCACCAAAAACAATCATTCCTTTGGTCACATTATTTTTGAGATCATCGGAATTGCACTCGACGAAGCTTCTGAGTTGCTTCTACAACGAGCGCAATTGAAGACGAAGCGCGGCATCGCGCAACTACGCGCCAATACCACCCCAAATCAAAACTACAGTCTACCAATTGCGGGAAATTTTAGGATAAATCTTGTGTAGATGGATAGTGATACAGGTAAGTTGTGCTCGTTTTCTTCCAATTGAACAATGCTAACAGTTCTTCAGGTAGCAACCAACCAAGCGGCCTGCTTGATGCGGTCGAGCACTTGGAAGTTGGTATGGCAAAAAAGCTCCCTCAGTTGAGATGGATGGTAAAAAATGTTACTAATGCAATTCGGCAGTTGCGTTTGTCCCGCCCAAGCAGAGATACACAGATGCCAGTCTACTAGCCAAAACAATCGCTTCAAACGCGTACGAGGGTGGCATTCCGCAACCCGTGCTAGCCCGTCTCCTGAAGATTCTGACCACGAAAAATAGCTTGGATCAGGGCGCAGTTACAACGCTGATCAAGAACCTGTACCCCCAGGAGAGGATCGCGTCCAATAATGTCACTCAAGTGGTGTGCTGTCTTGGGCCAAGCAAGAACAAACCGAGCCCCGCCACGCAGGTTCTGCTATTGCGCTGGTTGATTCTTGCGTATGATCTTTTCGAAGATAGGACGCATCTCGCCAAACTTTATGCCGTTCTTTTCAACTATTTGGACATGATCAGTTTGCGGAAACCACTGTGTCACCTTCTCTCGCTTCTCACAAGACGGAAACATGTCAAGCCATTCCGGATTCAAGCCTTGATGGAATTGATTCAGACTGCTGGCGGTGAAGACAAAGAGCTTATCAGCCTTCTGAGGGTTTTCAAGAATTATTACCCTGAGGTTATTCTCGGTGAGTTTGGAGGATCGAGAAGGAATGCCCTCTTCTTCAAACACCCAGATCCCGAGTGGTCAAGCCATGTGAAGGTGCTTCAAGACCAGAATATGGAAAGAGTACAGGCCGGCCAGGGATCGAGTTTCCAGGTTGTTCATCGCGGGACTGTGAAAAGAAGTAGGATTGAAGTGGTTATTCCGACTTTACAAACTTCACGGGTGTCTCATAAGCATACATCCCTAGAGGAGCTTCGTGACGTTGGCCATTTTGTTGACAAGCTTGACAAGATCGAGTTGCCAAATCAGATTATCTCAACTTTGGGCGATGCAATGGCTCAGAAGTACCTTCACCTGGTCCAATCTGAAATTGCACATCATCGTCTAAATGAATGGCTCAGAAGTTTTCTGGAGGACAAGTTGGAGACTCTACGGGAGGATGAAGATGATGAGCCCGAGACATTATCATATGTGTTGAATTTTGTTGTGGGATATGCATCTTATACTAAGGTGAATTAATCGGATAGTTCACTGTCAACTCAGACACTGACAAAATATTAGGACCTCCCATCCTCGATACGTTCTTTTTTGAAGTCTTATCTCCAAACATGGAATGGCAAGGACAATCGTGACCACGTCTTCCGGCTTCTCCAGTACATCCCAATGGAACCTTTCGCCTCGCTCCGGAGTGAATTATTATCACCATTGGAATCAGCTGTGTTGAACGAGAGTCTTCGTTCCAGAACAGCGTTGCTGGGTTTTTATTCAGCGTTGATTAGCCAATGGGGCGTGAAACTTCGATCAGAGTCAGATACTTCAGAAGAATCAGTCCATCTGAGTCAAATCATCGTGCATGCCGAGCTCCTAGCATCTTCGATTCTAGAGTTCTCAGTGGAGGACGAAGATAAAAAGTCTAAGCCAGCTATAGTCTCTGTGCTCGACTTCTACAGAACCCTTTCAGAACTCTTTTCTCACGCACCTCAAGATGCCCGGTTCCGCATCACACTTCCGCATGCGCAAACTGTATACACACTCGCCTTCACACCCAGTGTCGCTGTGATCTCAAGCCTCAACTCCATCTTGGCCGTCTACAAATCTGCATTCGAGGCCTCTCTGAATTCACAAGTTCTCCAAGCACAGAACTCTCCGGCCTATGGAACAGATCTCGTTGGTCGATTCAACGGGTATGTCATGGACATGTGCAATGTGCTATGGCGGAACCGTGCACTTAACGCCGAAGACCCGAACGCGCTAGGCTGCCTTGTCCCAGCACCGACTACCGTTGCTCTGACAAACTATATCAAGGACTTGTCTGAGGCGGCCAGACATTATGACCGCGAAAGTGCATTCCATGTTAATCTTGCATCGATATTCTCTCTCAGCCACCACGCTGCATTCTGCAACCTGTCGGCAGCTTGTTTTGCGGATCTGGAAGAGGACCAACAGGTTGCAGATCACCGCCCGAAATTGAGAAAACCGGTCACCCAGAAAGTGCTACAGGCACTGGAGAAGGATGGCGGTGCTAGGATTACATGGCACGAGTACCGCGTGCATATGCTGGACTGGTTGGATGCGATTGGGTGCCGGGGTACTGGCATTCTAATGAGAAGCACAATGAAGGCTTTGCGCAAAGAGTAATAATAATAGTCGGGTGAGAGTTGATACCAGTCCTAGAAATGAAAGTTCCCATAACGCCGCTTAAATGCTTGGTATCTGTATAATACATATTTACACACACTGGGCCCTTGATGTGAGATAGTTTCGGCTTCAGATTGACCGCAGCATAGCGTCAAAAGAGGTCAGAACTTCTCCACCGAGTTCAGATATATATCTTGAACACTAGGATCTTCACGCAGAGCACTCAAGAGGTCCTCAAGATCTTTCACCTGTTCCTCGTCCTTTACCTCGACCATGCTATCCCTGTTGGGATCCCAAAAGATCTCTAATTCCTCGATGCTGAGACCAGATAGTTTCGCAAATGTCTCGCCGACAGTTTTCGTCTCTGACGGATCGGTCAAGATCACGAGGCGACCCTTGTCATCGGTGGTGATATCCGCCGCTCCTGCTTCGATTGCCTGGTCCAGGTACTCGTCTACATTCGCATCATCTTTCTTCTCCATAACAACCCTCCCCTTCCTCTCAAAGAGGAATGTAGTCGGAGTGACTATTCCTCCATTGTCTTTAATCATATAGCGAACGTCCTGTAGCACACGCGCTTTCTGATCCGTTTGACACTCCACAACCGCAGCCACCGAACCAGGCAGCATGGCCTCAATCGTCACGGATTCTAGTGCCTGGCCCGAGACACTAAGTCCTTGTCCGCGAGCAATTGCTGCCTCGATGATGATTTTCGGGATAGAGGCTCGTTTCGCATTCGACAGCGCAAGGGCTAGACGAGGATTGTACTTCGTGTCGGGTCCCCACACTATAATAGAGTATTAGGATCTGAGATGTGCACAACTGAATGGTCATACGTACTCTGAGTAGCACTGGCAATTTCCTTTCCCACTAATTGGCGTTCCCTGCTCTTGGCCTTGTCGTTTCTGGCCTTGTCATGCTTAATCGTGGACCATTTGTTGTGACCGGAGAAGATGGTCGAGGATGTGCTGAAATAGCGACACTCATGACAGGCAGAATCAACCCACCGGGGCTGCCGCAGCAGCCTGCTAAGCCTGAGAGCCATAATACTTTTCCTTCGTCTATTGTAGACGACGATCCGATCTCCATTAAGATTCACTCGGGCGACTGTTTATCCGATCTCCGTGTGAGGCCACACGATAAGGAGTGAAGAAGATGGGGGCTGACGCAACTACAGTGAACTAAATATTTCCCTTTCTTTTCTTTTTTTCTTTCTTCCTTGCTTATGGAGCTACACTTGCCCTGAATCTATCTAATGTCTGCCTCCGATATAACTCAAGCACCGTCCCCTCCACAAAATGGGGTCCCAGAGCTCGACATCCCTAAACTACACGCCCTCCCCTCCGAACAACAGGAACTGTACATGCTTACGTTCACCTCCGACCTCGTACAATACATATCTGGATTGGAAGCTGCGGAAGTCACATCGCAACAAAAGGATCTGAAAAAGGAATTGTTCAAGATATTGAACCTCCCTTCACCGACTATCACTCGAGTCCTCCGCAACAATCTAGGGCGATGTTTTGGCGCAATACTCAGCAAAGGGGACCGGGGGATCCTCTTCGAAACGATCACCGACCTGCTGGCCATTCTGAACGCTGGAAAGAGTGAAGCCGAATTGAAGACCAAATTCGCTGCGGCGCATTGTCTAGGGGAGGTCTTTGCGACAGCCGGCGAGAGTGCGTTCATGCAGTCGAATGTTGCGACTTCGGCTGCACTGAAACTGCTCAAATCAGCAAGCAACCATACCGGTCTCAGGGGAGTTCTCTTTGCAGTGATGCGCAAGGTTGTTGTTGGAATTGGGGTTCCGATCGACGAAGGAACTGCCCGCGACATCTGGAAGCAGGCCCGAAACGCTGCTATCAGCGACAAGTCCACTTTTGTCCAAGTCAATGCATGCCGCTGCCTGGAGCAGTTGGTTGCCACGACACCATTCTTCGACAACGCACATGACTTTGAACACCTCAAAACCCTTGTATGGAAAGTTATCGACAGCCCCACTGCGCCGGTGCGGCACGCCATAGCTGCGGTGCTCGGTCGGGCACTGATCAATCTACATGCTAAGGATGCGCACATCACGGCCACCCCGAAACCGAAATCGAAGAAATCGAAGCGCATGTCGAAGAAACCTGGTGTGGGGCTTGGGGATGAGGACGAGGCCGAGATGTCAGAGTCGTCTACTCCTAAGAAAACCGACTCGCGTCTGTACTTCCTTCTTCCGGACTTGTTGAGGCAGCTTTCATCCCAATACCTGAAGAGTACTACTACGAATCGCTCACGTGCTGGGATCTGTATATGCTATAAATATGTTGTGCGCAATCTGGGTGACAAAATTGTCGAAGAAAGCTATGGTCAGATTGCGTACAACTTGCTTGTCGAATTGTTGAATCATCCAACCGTCACATACAACCGCTTCCGCCTACTCATGACCAGGAAGTTCATCAAGAGTGTCCTTGAGGATACTATTGGGCAGGAATTGTTGCGGGAGAACAGTCAACTCAATGCCACGACATGGCTCATCAATGATATCCTCAAGGACTACCCTCAGGTTATCCAGGAACGTCGCGAGCCTAGCAAGTACACACTGACGAGTGCGGTCAGCGCTCTGTCGTCGTTGATTTCATCGCTTGGTTCCGCGTTCAGTGTTCAAGCTGATAGCTGCCGAGATGCTCTGCTCCAAGTCCTTCCTCACCCTAGCTACACTGTGCAAGTGCATGTTGCGCATTGTCTGCGGAACTTCGTCCTAGCCTCTCCCCATCAACTGCTGTCATGTGTGACAATCTGCATGAACAGTTTGAACAGGGAAATCGGACAGCTAGGCACACCGCGCCAGTCGCCCCGCCGTTGTGTTGGCTATGCCAATGGATTATCTGCAATGCTCAGCACTTCCCGTTTACAACCACTGTATGGAGCAGTGGATGTGTTTGCGCGCGTCTTTACGCAGGCAACCGATCTTCTCAAGACGAGCAGCACCTCCGAGCTTCGGGTCGCGAGTATTCAAATCCAGGTGGCCTGGATTCTGATTGGAGGTTTGATGCCTCTCGGACCCAGCTTTGTCAAGACGCATTTGTCTCAATTGATGCTTCTCTGGAAGAACGCACTCCCCAAACACCTCGGCAAGGAAAATGCTGCGCAGCCAGGTACTGTCGAAATCAGTTTCCTGACTCATGTGCGGGAGTGTGCATTGGGCTCGCTCCTGGTGTTCATGGAGTTCAACAGGAAATTGATCACATCGGATGGCGCAAAGAGAATCGCGGCCATGTTGCAAAATACCGTCGAATTTTTAGATAACTTGCCTAAGCCGAAGGCTATGGAAGATCTTTCACAAAGACTGCACCCATCGATGCAATTGCAAGATTATTCAACTATGGTGCGTCGGCGCGTGTTGCAGTGTTTCACGAAGCTTGTGCATGTTCACCCACCTAGTCATGGGGACATTATCTCTCAGTCCAGTCTTCTCAGCCTGGCTATTTCCTCATTCGCAGACCCAGATGCTCAGTACAAGCAACTAGAAAGCTCTATTTCAGGCTCCGCCGGACAATTCGATGGTCTATGGGATCTATGTGATAATTATGGATTTGGTGTCACCGGACTCTCCCGAGAATATATCCATGCTACACTGTCTGGCAACCAGGAAGATGACAAGAGTCCCGCCTGGTCTGCGCTTGATTCCGTGGACCAAGTCGTGGACGACAGCTTAACCTTCCCTATTTGTCAAGCTAGTGAGCATGACGCAGTTCTTCTATACAGTTTGCGAGATGGGGATAAGCTTGCTGTTGATCCCCCAACAACTGGGGTTGTCAACTCAGCAATCGATTTGTTCTCTGTGGCTCTCGCTCTTCACTCGTCCAAAATTCAGGAAAGCAGTGTCGAACAGATCGCTACATTCCTCACTTCTCCCGGCCTACAAAGAAATCCCGGCAGGAAAGCAGCATTGGTCGTCAACATCTCGGTCGCCCTTTTACATACTCTGAAAGTTGCTGTTAAGGAGACAGACTTCGTGCCTGGCAAGCTAAATCCGTCCACTGATAAGATTCTGCAAGAGCTTCTCCAAAAGTTCGTCATAGATGCCGATCCCGTTGTTCGCACAATCGGTGTTGAAGCACTCGGACGACTTTGCGATAGTGCTGGAAACACGTGCACCAATACACAGGTTAATTGGCTTGTTGATACCATTGTCGAGAACAGAGAGCCTAATGCTAGAGCTGGCTGCGCTGCCGCCTTAGGATGCATCCATGCTCAAATTGGTGGAATGGCAGCTGGTTTGCACCTCAAAACGATTGTTGGCGTTTTGATGTCTCTGTGCAATGACCCTCACCCTGTAGTCCATTTCTGGGCTCTTGGGGGCTTGGAGAGAGTTGCCAACTCTGCTGGATTGACATTCTCGCCTTTTGTCTCTGGCTCTTTGGGGATGCTTGCTCAACTCTATAACGCTGACACTCACAACGAAGAGGCAGCCGCGTTGGCAACCTCCAACATTGAAATGTCATTCTTGACACCTGTCGTGATCAGTCGATGCGTGGACTCTCTCATCAATGTTCTCGGGCCGGACTTGCAAGACATTGCGAAGACCCGAAATCTCATCTTGACACTGCTTCGCCAATTCCAGTTGGAGGGCAACCCAGCTTTGGTGACTGAAAGCTCTAAATGTTTGGACCACTTCTCGATGTATGCGTCTAGTTATGTCGACATGGCGGCATACGTGAAGCGACTTCAGACCGAGCTTCGAGCAAGCAACTTCCTTATGCGAGATGTGGCAGTCCGTGGACTCAACAATCTCATGAAACGAGACGCATCGTCTGTGGTGCAAACGGTGGGTCAGTCTTTAGAAGATGACATTTGGCTCGCATTCGATGAAGCGCCGAACAACAAGTCGCTCAAGTCTATGATCCAGGACTGGCTACAACAGACTGCTTTGACAGAAACTGAGTTGTGGATCCAACGTTGTCAAAATATCATGACGAAGACACGCCACAAGGCGGAGCCTGTGCCTACCACGGCTGTTCAAAATACGGCTGCCGATATCCCCGATGACGAAGTTGCCGGTTTTGCCTCGGCTGCTGGGGAAGGGCAAGGTGACGCCGCGAATGAAAGCATCTCCGGCCAAGAATTGTTGAAATGGCAGACCCGCAATTTTGCCATGAGCTGTCTCTCCGAACTTCTCGCTACTGTCCAAGAGGCGATCCTCCCAGACTCTGCCATCCCAGCGGAGTTGGCTCTCCAGAAAAACGTGGGAGATATTGTTAGAATGGCCTTTTCGGCATCTACCGCCAATGTCATTGAGCTGCGCGTATGGGGATTAAAGATCATCGATCAGGTTCTTACCATGTTTGGCAAGACACCGGATCCTGACTTTGCTGAAGCATCGCTCCTCGAGCAGTATCAAGCCCAGATCGGGTCTGCACTTACTCCTGCCTTTGCAGCTGATTCCTCCGCGGAGCTGGCCTCAGAGGCTATTAATGTGTCGGCGACTTTCATTGCCACAGGAATCGTAACAAATGTCGACCGTATGGGCAGAATCCTGAAGCTTTTGGTGCTGGGCTTGGAGAACTTCGCGAAGAACCCGGAGACTACTGAAATCGGCGACCTCAAGGGTCTAAACTCAAATGCTCGGGTCATGGTAAAACTCGCCCTGTTCTCGGCCTGGGCCCGGCTCCAGATCGCAAGCATCGACCAGGAGTACTTGACTCAGGTGGTCCAACCTTACATTGCTAAACTCACTCCTCTATGGCTTTCTTCTCTTCAGGAGTTTGCTCGATTGCGCTTTGAGCCAGACATCTCCGGTAGCTTGGGGACAATCTCAAGCGGTGATCTGGATGAGGTGTATGCCGCGTTGAATCGTGAGACTTTGTTGAAGGTAAGCCCCGATATGCCTATTGTATCCGGCGGAAGCTAATCATATTTTCAGTTCTACCAAGACACGTGGTTATACTTGGTTGATGCGATTGCTGGGCTCGTCGAGAAAGATATCGACTTTGTTTTCGATGCTTTGGATGGCAAGTTGCGGTTACCCGAGGAGCCTATTGGCGCTGAGGGCGCCGAGGGCGAGGAGAAACAAGAGAAAGCCATCAAGAAGGATGAAGGAAAAGGACACGATATTAATTACCGGGAAGAGCCGGTCGCCTTCTTCTTTGTCTTGTTCGGACTGGCTTTCGAATCTTTGGTTGACCAAGGAACTTCGGCATCGCAACGATTGGAGATTCTTCAGGCTCTGAAGCGGATCCTGAGACCCGTCATCTCTGGAAATGCCATCTATCAAGATGCAATTTTCACAGAGACTATGGATAGTTTCGACCGTCTTGTGTTGACAGAAGCTACCCCCATCCAGACTGTCATTGTCGAGATTGCCCAAAACCTGTCATTGGATCACCCGGCAGCAAAGGGTGAGCTTGAACGTAGTGACCATCTGTCCGATGACATCGAGCAACTCTTCGAGCTTACAAGAAGCATCATTCTTGTTCTTGCTGGAATGCTTCCCAACCTCCGCGAATCGACCCCACTTGCAAGATTCAACGTCACTTCGGATGAGTCTTTGACTCTCATTCGGTTAGCACTTCGTTCTCTCGTCGATGTTGCATCCATATTCCCATCCATCATCCGCAACGATCTCCATGCTTGTATCCTACATATTTTCACAACTATCCTTGCAACAGGAATCTGCCAAGCGGGCGTGGTGCCTCAAGCTCTTCCCATCTTCAGGCAGTTCGTTCACGGCATTACCCACACAACGGAATCACCCGACGACCTTGAGGTCGTGTCATTCCAGCTTCGAGGATGTCTCACACGCTTCCTGACCATTCTTACCATCGCTCAGCGACGAGAATCGGATATCTCTATTCCCTGCGCTAAGAACACGCTCCTCGCCATCACTTTCCTCCTGACTGCCGGCGCACACGTCATCCCGCCTCAGGAGCCAGTCCTGATCCGAGTTCTAGATGAGTTGCTCGACTGTCTTCAGGACGTCGGTCTTGCCACCGTGGCAGCTAGCTGCCTCCGTTCAATCCTTGTTAAGCCAGGATCTCGTTCCACTACCGACGAAGTGATCGGTCGATACCTCGTCCCGCGACTGATCGCCTTCACGGTTGCCTGCCCTCTAGAAAATGGCGATATCCCCAGCGACCCTGAAAACTCCCGCACAGTGGTTGCTCGCACGCTCGTGTCTTGTATCTCTCACACCACTTTCTCCGCTTCTGAAATGCCCGTCGCTACATCTCTCATCATGTCGGCACTATTGGCACGGGCTAAGCGTGAAGGCGAGGCCGTGCACCAGGAATCCGCGGGCCATCTCCTCGAGCTTGCCAAGGCTGACCAGCTTACTTTCCGGACCCTGGTGGCTACCATGAACGCAGACCAGAAATCACTTCTAGAGGAGGTTCTTCGTAGTGTCGGAGTCGGGGCTGTTGCTTCGAAGACTGGCGCTGATGCAGCAGACAATGCTCCCCAGGCTGTGCCGAGTATAGCATTGCGCATGGATTTCTAGAAACTTTATACGGTATAAACAGACGAAACAATTTACGAAATAGTTAAATGCCACGTCATTTCTTACATTTTACCTCGGAGAAGTTAGATAAATTATTAAGTGCAACGAGCTAGTTATATATTTGTAGAGGGCAATATCGATTGACCGGAGCTTATTTTATCCCTACCCGAGGCATCAGGTGATCTTCTAATTCCCATCTCAGTTGTAGTTCGTTGTCTACAAAGACTTCAAGTTTTGGATCCTTGTATGCTCGAATCCCATTTCTAGGAGCCAGTCTCCGCTTGTTGGGTCAGAATGCCGCCGGATCGGGGTCGTGCCTCTCGAGCATGCACCTCATGTAGAAAACAAAAGACCAGATGCTATGAGGCCGGGGTTCCTGGACGAGCATGTATGCGATGCGATCGACTTCACCAAAATTGCTCGCTCGTTCAAATCATTGCCTCTGACGAGGAAACCGTCGTCCCCATACCAGGGACGGATGCTCGGTATTAATCCTCCAGCTCATGTTTACTCCCAAACTGACGGGTCTCTATAGTTTGGAACGTCTTGAAAAGACGGTGGCCACTCTGCTCGATCGGCTCGGAGAAGGTCCAGCAAAAACTCCCGGCCATGAGTCGAGTAGGCCTACCCCCGTGCAGACAAGCCCAGGGACTGGCGGTGCGTATAAGGACGCGGAATCCTCCACGGCCCCGATCATGGTCATCCGCGATCTAGCAACGGACAACGGCATCAAACCAATGTCCGATGCTAGATCTCTAGGGGTGGTATTGGACGATCTTATTTCGCCTGAACTTGCACTTAAACTTATCACAATGTATGCTGCCCTTCTGAGTGAATTGCTTTATCGTGACAAATTATCACTAACCCTTTCTCAGTTTCCTCGAATATTATGGTCGATGGGTTCTCTTCGATCCCGATTGTGAGCCAAGTGAGCTTCTCCACCGAGTAAGAAAATCGAGCTTGCTATTCTGTGCTTGTTCTCTGATTGCTGTACGGCACACTTCTGAGGAATTAGCTGCAAGCCTTGCTCCGAAGTTGTATGAGTATGCCCGCTCTCTTGCATCCACCACTCTTCTAGTTGCGCCGCAGCCCATTGAGTTCTTCCAGGCTACCTTGATCCTGTCTATGTGGTCGACGACTGTCGGACAGGTGCCTTTGAGTATTGACAGCTGGCTTCTGAGTGGGTTCGCCCTACAGCACTCCCATTCGAGTCCGCTGTTTACTGCTGTCACGGCCCAATCTCATCCTCCAAATAGATTGGACGAAAAAGCTATGAACAATTGCTATTTGTGGAATCATCTCTGTCTTGCTCATATGCACTATTGTGTTGGAACCAGCCGTCGATCCATGCTACAAGCCTGGCAAATCGAGCGATGTCGTGCTACCATTTCTTCAGACCAAGCGATAAATTTTGAAGTGCGCATGGTGGCCGAGATTTATCTTTACTGGACTGTATATGAGCACCTCGTTCATGAGTCGGTTGATTTGCTGAAATCAGTGGCAGCTTTGCAGGACTGGCGACGAAAATGGGAGTTTGTGCTTGGTATGTTATATGTTACATTTGCTTTATATTATCTCATTCTTGCTAATGAATTTCGGGATCAGAGCAACCGAGATCTCAGTTTCTCTCAATGGGCTTCCATTTCTCCCATCTACTTCTCTACGAACATGCTCTAAAAGCCAAGCCTTCCCGGGCTCGGGAACCAATCGTGCCGGAAATGATTCGCCACGCCACGGAAATTGTGCAACTAGCCATGGATACAGTAGATGAGCGCACCCGCCATTTGACCGATCACATCTACCACATGATCACCTTTGCAGCAATTGTCATCTGCCGCTTACTGAATGCCTACCAAGAACAGCTCGCCTCGACTCACAATATCGACGAGCTCGAATTGCTCATACGTGACCTAGTGCAGTGGCTATATTGCATTGGGTTACCATGCCATGCGGCGCATACTCTGGGAAATATCATCATGAAGGTGCATCAAAAATTACGACCGCACGTCGAGCCACTGCCAGCAAATCCGCAACCAGACGAGCTACTTGGCGAACTTAACAATTACTATTTCCCGGAATTTCTCGGATTGGGGATCTCGGCTAATGGGGATTGGGATCTTATGTCCAATATGGGTCTCTTTCCGGAAGGCCCATCTATTCCAGGGAGACCTGACTGAGATATCAAGCAGTATGAGTCAGGACCAATATAACTCGTTGGGCGAGAAGACAGGGTGATTCCCGGGCCTACGGAACGTCACGTCACTAGCATCCGATGGGAGCCTTTACCGCGAATGGTCTTCGCCGGTGAGCTGGGAAGCACCCGTTCCAGCTGCGGCACACCACACAATCAAAGGCGGGATCCAGATGAATGTGTCGAGATGATGAGTCCAGGTAATACTTGAAACGCAGAGAATCCGGACAGCCACGCAGATCACAATCACGCCGGCACAGATAGGGAATCGGCCATATTCATCATCTACTCATCGATAACATCTTACATACTGAACTATACCTATTATTATCCATGATTGGGTTTATCTCGCGCCATATCGAACGTCTCTTGGCTAATACTTATCTCCCGCGGCATACCGCGGCATGCCGGTCCGGGATACCCTAAGAAACAACGAGTATAATCCACTTCCCACAATTTCACCAAACATAAAGTCTCCTACATTTGCATTGCTTTCCCTTTCTTCAAATCAACTTCCTTGATCAATTGACCCATATCCAATGGAGCAGCACACATCCCGCCGCCGAGGCCTCGGTCTCCGCGGAGTCGACGCTGAGCGCGTCTCTCCAGGCTACGTTCTATACGCACCTCTCACCTCAAACACCGCACACCTAGTCGCAATAACAGGCAAAGAAGTACACCGTTGGACCCTCCCCCACCGTGCCGGCCGGCACGCCTGCATCCTCGCCGACGGCAACCTCGCCTACAACGGCGCACACCCAGATGCCCCCAACCTCTTCCCAATGTGGGCGAAGTACCGGGGCGGCGTAATGATGCAGGTGAGCCCAGACGGCGAGATCCTCCGTCAATACAGCGACCCGCTCGCACACCACGACCAAAACCACCTCGACGACAGCACAATCCTATACACGACGCTTGAGCCACTTACCAGCGCCGAAGCAGCGCGCGTGCAAGGCGGAATCCCATCCACCGAAGCCGCAAACGGCGTCATCTACGGCGACTGCATAAAACTCGTCCAGCCCTGGTCAACAAGCAGCATCTCCTCCCCCGCAGACTTCGACGGCAGCGGCGGTCAAACCGGCGCCAAGCTCCTCTGGTCATGGCGCGCAATCGATCATCTGGATCCTGCTGTCTTTGCTGCGCATGCGCACTACACGCGCGAGCACTGGCCACTCATCAATAGCGTTTCGTTGGATTCGGCCGGGGATATCATTGCTTCGGCGAGGAATGCGTCGAGCGTTTTTGGTATTAGTCGTGCTACGGGTGAGGTTAAATGGCACCTTGGTGCGCCAGTTGTTAGCCAGCAGCATTGTGCCCATGAGATCAATGAGGTGGGGGATATGTTGATTCTTGATAATGGTGTTTTCAGGCCTGGGGTTTCGGTTCCGTTTTCGAGGGCGATTGTTGTTTCGAAGGAGGGGGTTGTTAAGTGGGAGTATAAGGATTTTTCCACAGGAGGTTTAGGGTTCTTTACGCCGTTTATGGGGTCTGCGCAGAAGTTGGTTGGGGGGAATGTTTTGGTCTGTGAGGCTGCTAGTGGGCGGGTTATGGAGGTTACTGAAGGGGGTGAGGTTGTTTGGGAGTTTGTTGTGCCGCAGATGGGGAATTATAAGGAGGTTATGAAGAAAGAGGAGTTGGAGGAGATGGAGGCGATTGGGTTTGATTATCTTAGCAATGCGGTGTTTAGGACTTATAAGTATCGTCCTGAGGAGGTGCCTTGGGTTAAGGAATGATCGAGGTTTTAGGGCTTGAGCTTTGATGTTGTGATTCGAGGCTGTTGTACATACATACCTGGTTAGGTGGGTTTGCCATGCTATGGTAAAAAAATATATTGGCTTTTGTCTAATTGGTGGTAATACAAGGGGTGTAAAAGAGCCCGGTCAAGTGAATGCATACATGAGACCGGAGACAAATGAAATAAAAGAGGTTGTGGGCCAATGGCTATGAGACATGGGGAGTGGAAATATTAAGTGGATAATGAAGGGAGGGGGATCAGGCGAGGGTTTATGTTCAAGATCTCAACCAAGGGATTCGCCGAGATGTCCGTCAGCGGATGGAACGGCTGTCTGAATTCCACCATCTTGGACGACTCGGGTTTCGGTGGTGGTTTCTTTGACGGGCGGCTTCTCCGCTTCCTTGACTTGCTTGGGCTCGGGCACTTTGCGCGTGGAAGCATACTTCAAGAAGACGATGATCATGACTTATAATCGTTAGCCACACGAAAGAACCAATTAGAAATGATGGGTCACTTACAAGCACAGATGGCAATTGTCAAGGCAGCGCGTCTGGTCAAAATCCATCGAAGACCTTCGATCTCACTCTTCCCATCGCTGTTCAGCGACACGGTGATCTTGTAGTTCAATTCCTGAACCGAGGTATCGATACTCCGCTGCTGCTCTCGTGTGGTCATCTTGTGATCATTGAACATGCCCTTGATGTCATCTTTCATGCCTGCAAGTTCCTGGCTGAGACGCTGCGAGATTATATCCGTTTCGTGCTGCAATTGTGTGCGCGATGAGCGCTGATGCTGTATTTCCGAGTTGCGAGCTGTCTGGAGCGATGACTGAAGCTCAGAGCAGGCCGCTTTGAACAAATATTCCTCATTCTCGACATCAGATTTGGAAGTAAGGCTCTCTCTGGCCAGTGAGAGGTTGTTCTGTAGGATAGCCCGCACGGCCTTCATGATTGTAGTAGAATGCTCTTGGCTGTATCCTCCTTTTGACAGATCCTGTACCAACGAATATGTGTCAAAAGCGTGCACATACGGTGCTGGGGACAAATGTGGCGGGCGATCTTTGGAGGAGGGTTCCCCGGTTGGGGTTAGGTAAACAGACGGCGAGGGCATGTGGAGGACATCCTCGAACGGAGTTTGGCTTGTGAACGAAGATTTATCTGTACTTCCTTCCGAGGTGCTATCGGAAGGAGGAGACGAAGAAGAAGAAGAAGAAGAAGAAGGGGGAGGCTGTTCCTGTTCGGCGCCATCTATATCCTTTGCCTGCTCCTCGTGCGGTTCCCGGTCCGTAGGGGGATTGTCTTCTCTGGCCTCGGCTTGGGCTTCAGTTTGTTGGTCTAGGGCTGAGGTTCCCGAAGAAGCGACATCTGCGGTGCCTTGCTCAGCTTCCTGTGGTGGAGGCTCCGACTGTGACTCTGCCGGCGAAGCTTCCTCCTGTTCGGAGGCATTTACAGCCTCGTGTCCAGCCGATGGACCCTCTGGCACCTCCTGGACCTGGTCATGTGAGCCCTTCTTCGGACGTAATGAAGGAGCGGTACTCGGTTCGACAGCTGGACCATATCGCCGCTGATAGGAATCGCGCTCCCGTTGCTGGCTCGTATGGAAGCGTTGAGTGGGCCGGTATGGGATTCTAAGTGAGCGATATGTTCTCGGTTCGCATGATCGCACCGCGCGCATCAAATTCGGATACAGGAATGGCAGCCTCGGTGTGGCCATGGCGGTAATCGACATATGAAGAAGTTAACTTCCTTTCCCGCGGGGAATAATCAACGTCACCCCGTCTCCGGTTATGTATGCTTAGTCAGCTTTACACGTGCCGGTCTGGGCACCTGGTTTTGATGAAGTTTTGATTTGATTTCTATTTGAATTTTCACATATAGACATGGGCAAGAGATAGAGGATTTACTCTCTACAATTACACAATACATTCTCATATCGAAGTCCTTGAGATGTGATGAAATTCAGTATACAAATGCACCCCGAGCTTGTCTAGCTGAGCTATCCGACCTCGGGTGGATCTGATTGGTTAATAATCCTGGGAAAAGGAGCCCTAGCAAAACGCATGTTCAGACTTCCGGATGTCTTTAAATGCATCAACCCTTAAAATGCCAGTAACACGAAGCCATTCCAAGAGCCTGGCCTACCAAAGTTTACATTCAGCGCAGGGCAAAACCGAGGATAGTGAGCCTTCATTGAATGGCCAAATTAGATTTGCATGTCCCGTGCAAAATCCCCAGAGACTATGGATTATAGTAACTAAGTAATACATGACGCAAATCTCCCTATTAAGACAAGGCCAACTTAAATGGGTAAAGACTTGCATAGCAGAACTATTCGAAACGAGATTCAGGTCTTTATCTCCTTATCTATCGAGTCTACCCGAGCTGCATATATATCGCAGTGCATCTGTCTTTAGTCCTGTTGGCTTCGAAAATTCACCGCTTATATCTCCCCATTCTTTAATTGTTAAATCAGAAGAGGCCTTACCGATTTATGATGTGGCAGTTATTTATATAGAAGTAGAATATTCGACTTATTTAGCCTCTTCACTTAACGATATAGAAGAATTTTATAATCACATTATTGAAATTATGATTACCATTCGACAGTGATTTCTTTTGAATACTTTTGATATGTCCTTTTGATATGTACCAGTGGATTTGTGCTAGGACTAGATACAGCATCAAGCACCAAACAGACGGATCTCCGTGGAACTCTTTGGTTTGCTGTGTAGGATCTGCCGGTGTTTGTTGCTCACATATATGAGGGCTCTGTGTTACCCTGCTTAGCCACACCAGAATAATTCAGTCTTCTTTTCTCTACTATCTCCGATTCTGTGGAAAACTTTTCTGATGAATCACAAGATGATCCTATTGCAATCATTTTGCTAGCAGACCTTGTGTAATGTGACTAGAATGATGCTCTTGATACTATTAGGCCTAAGAAGGAATATTAGATAGGGAGCAATGAACGTCAGATACAAGTGGAAAACTGCTGGATAAGACGTAAGCTTTCGCTTTCCGACTTCCTCCATGAACCATATAAGCCACGACAAATCATGCTGGGGGACCTCGGGATGTCCATGGATGTCCCTACTAGCATGTTCTGCATAAGTGTAATTGTAGTGAAGGACTAACTATATAATGCAACATGATATCTATCTACAACCCCGGAATCAGCTCGCTGGAGATGGAGTTGTGAGAGACCTTTATGGACTATATTGCTAAGGACCCTTTACTTTCAAATAGCGGCGGCAGCCCTATGAGTGCAGCTCGGCCGGCCTCATCTTTCGGTGTATGTCATTCTGCAAATATTGACTGTTCTCTCTGACAGACGGGTAATTGAACACCACACCTAGACAGGCTCCTGTTATTCTCAGATAGCATGTAGTGACCTTGGTGACTTGTCCAGGTCCTGACAATTCCGAATTTGGAAATGAGCGTGGAGATATCTAATGTTTGCAATGCATCCAGAGATGTTTGTGTTTTTGTTTTGGACAAAGAGATTTTAGGGAAGGAGCGACTGTACACGTCTGAGGGACATCTCTGATTTGGAAGGCACGCGTCTGGCCATATGACCCCGATCTCGCTCCTCTTCCGCCTCTCTCTCATCCTTGTTTACCTCTTCGACACACACCGATCTTTATTACTTCAAGCCATCAATTGATCAGTGTTTTGTCTTCGCCTGGCTTTCCTCACCGTACCATTTTCCGTCCTAGTTCTGATTATCAGAAAATCCCCCAGAAAATCCGAAAAAAAAGAAGAACTCGAAAAAGAAAACGAAAAGAAACCCGTCTTTCACCAGGCGTCTGACGCGTCCGTCTACCGGGCCCCATTTGTGTTGACCAGCTTCTCGAACTGTAAGCAACAAGCATTGAGTCTTCTCACACCACAATGGCGTCTGTACAGACTCCGTGGACCTTAATCTTGCTGCAGGAGAAGCCTGGACTTCACGAATACAACCATGCTCTCTCGAATGTCGAGAAGTACTACACACGCTTACAGCGAGCCATGCAAGATGGAGCAATCCATGATCAGCTTGTTCTCAAACCTGACCAGACACACTCACGTCTTTTGAGATCCTTCGAGATCTTACGAGCAAAGCAGCTATCAAGTCCTGTTGCCGAGGAGATCTTCAAGACCATGGTCCTCCCGTTTGTTCACGATAATATCTTCTCGCCGTCGCAGATGATCCAACTCGTTGGAGCCGCGCTACCTCTCATCACCAAGCAACACTCTCAATTTCTATGTGACTTGACCAACACCCTCCTCTCATCACACGACCTATTCGATCATCTGGTGGCCAATGAAAAGTACACTGCGGTTCTGAAGGAATGGTTGTTGTCAAAAAGGAACCACCTTCCTATTGCTCTCTCCAGGCAGGTCGGAGACAGGTTAATCTCCATGTGCAATTCCTGTTCCGCTGATCACGGAACGGGGGGTATTGTCGAGAGTTGGGATATTGCTCAGAAACTGATCGAATCAGTCAACTTGCTTATCGACACGTCATACGAAGAAGAATTGAAACGAGTCAAGGTGGAGAATCTGCCTCCGCTGGAATCAATGAAAGTGCTGAATCGGGACGACAAGAAATTGACTCCAGCACAGCATAGTACTAAAAGGATGTACCAAAACGAGTTCAAGGTCTCAGATGAGATCCTTCAACAGATGAACCATTTTAACCTCCCCCCGCCATTGTCCGCCCGAGGCCTCACCCATACAGGGGAGCAGCTCCAGAACGAGATAATACCTGTACTCATGCGCTCCGCCCTGGAAAGCTTCCCATGCAGAATCTGTCTGGATAGGCTCACTATCGGCAGTCTCGCAGGCACTCTGGCCAGCTCGACAGACCTGCCCTCAGATCGCACTACAGCACCGGGCAGTACCCAGGACATTTTCGGGAAAAGAGTCGGTCTGTGGAAGGTTTTGCTATCTGACATTGCTTTCAAGAATGCAAAGAAACTGGTCCACGGAGGTAAGTCAATCACCTGCTTTTCTCCAGCTTGCGCAAATTGGTCATTTCTAACCGCATCTAGGAGACTTTGGCGGCGTTGAACAAAAGCTCAGAGATTTGGCAAGCGGCGAATGGAAAGGCAAAGATCTATCTCGGCGTGTGGGATCTAAACAACAGAAGAAAAGAATGCAAGTTCCTATCTTGGAAGTGAGCGCTTCCGCAACTGTGTCAATCCTGTGGCAGGTTGATGTCGGCTTTTACGATGAGCTTCCATGGGTGCTGCAGCAGATTGTCAAAGGTAAGTGTCTCAAACCATTTAATCGAGATTTACGGATCTATGCTGACTTTCGCAGTTTGGCAAATCGTGACATCGGAAGAGAAGGTTTGTTTTAAAATCGAACAATATGAGAAACCTGCTAACTGAGTTCTAAAGTTGGAAACTGCCATTGAGCAAATAATCTCGATTCAGGAATCCTACACTCCTCAACTTGCTCAGCTTTGTTTGGAACGTCCTGTTCAACAATCCGATGGAACTTGGACACCACAGCAGTTCCAAAATGTGAAAGAGACTGGGTCTCACCAAATGAAATCCATTTCTTCCTCCAAATCCAGCCCTGCTCTGATTGAGATGTCAAGTATGAATTCTTCCCATTAATCGATCCCATGTCTTATATGCTGTAAGCTAACCATGAGTTTCAAGGCAAGTTTTACAATCTCACTGAGCCGTTTTTGAAGTCAATCATGGATAAGAATGGCACAGAAGAGTTTCCGTTTGATCTCTCGCCGGAAGAATTGGAGATTGTGAAGCACTTTAGCACTTCGACCTTGATTCTAGGACGAAGTGGTACAGGGAAAACCACCTGTCTACTGTTTAAGATGCTTGCCAAGCACAAAGCGAGACAGTCAGCCTCAGATGAGCAGCAAGCTCGACAGGTATGTTTCTCTCTTCTCACAACGGCGGATGGAAAATTGACATGAATAGCTTCTCTTAACTCGCTCCTCCTATCTGGCCTCAAAGCTTCAAACATATGCCAAAAGTCTGATTGATGCTCAATCTAAGGCACCATCGACGGAAGAAGATGTCGACTCGGACTTGAAACCAACTTCATTCTTTGCCCTGAAGAACTGGCATTTCCCAGTCGTCTGTACTTACGACGAGTTCCTTGGGCTTTTGGAGAATACAATCAGGTATGAATATCTCCGATGCCACACTTGTCAATATTTCCTCGCTAACTTGAAGTAGAATGGCCGATCGAAAAGATTTCCTACGAGATATCAATCCTAACAAGACAAAGGATATGGACCCACAAGTGGGAAACAAGCCACGAGTGATTGACTTCAGCATTTTCAAAACGGAATATTGGGGCTCTCTAGGTGGATTAGCTCCACCATCTTGCTCTCCAGAGCTCCTCTTCGCCGAGATCATGGGCGTCATTAAAGGCTCCAGTGTCACGGCAAAAAGCCTGAAGTCGTTGGACCGCGCAGAGTATGTCAAGAAGAACGCGAAAGCTTCTCCCGCCTTTACATCTGAGGCAGAACGTGAGAAAGTATTTGGAGCCTTTGAGCGCTATGAAAAGCAAAAGAAGCTGCGCAAAGAGATCGACGAGCTGGACCGCGTCAGTGCCCTGCTAAAGACTTTAAGAACTAACAAAGCTCTAGCGGAACAGATTCAGCGCTGCTTTGAGGAAATCTATGTTGATGGTGGGTCTGTTTTTCAACATTCGAGGGCAACCTACTAACTGCATGTTTAGAAATTCAAGACTTGCGTTGTCTGGACATTGTCTTGCTTTTGGGCTGCCTCAGTGACGCCCGTGGAATTCACCTTGGTAAGGTCTCTCACAGTTGATCCACGAGCCTAATCAACTAACGGAAACTAGCTGGTGATACTGCTCAGTGCATCTCCAAAGATTCTGTTTTCCGGTTTCCTGAGATAAAGGCTCTATTCTACGAACATTACGAAGTCATTGCCAATGACCTAAACCAGCCTTCCTTTGCCAAGCCGGTTCAATTCTCTCTGGCTAAGAATTATCGCTCGCATCAGGGTATTCTAAGTTTCGCATCTTGGGTGATGCAGCTACTCTGGCACGGTATGAGAAATTTCAAAGATCAAAATTGTCTCTATCTAAGGTCTTATGCATAGGATTCCCGGAAACAATTGACAAATTGGACCCAGAGATTGGCTATATTGGAGGGCCGAAGCCAATTATCTTTGGTATGTCGCATCGCTACATTTGCATTCAATCACCTAACATTTGTCACATAGCGGGATTTGACTCCTCGATTCTTTCTGCTAAAATGATTGGCCTGGTCAAGCTCAACGACAAGGTCGCCGACTTTGGTGCTGAGCAAGTCATCCTTGTCCGAGATGATGCATCAAAGGACAAACTGCAAACCCAAATTGGAGAGATTGCCCTTGTCTTGACAATCCTAGAAAGCAAGGGTATGGAGTTTGATGATGTCTTGGTGTATGACTTCTTCAGCAGCAGTGGGCTTGGCAGTAGCTACCGCTGCCTTTACATGCTTGTCCATGCAGCACGAGCACAGTTTGATGCTCAGAAGCATGCGGTGAGTATTTCATGAAATACCCAACCCGTTATGATCGCTAACATGTCCAACAAGGCTTTGTGCTCCGAACTTAAGGTATAGATATTCTTTTCCTAAATTTTCCTTTTGCTAACAATGATAACTAGTCACTCTATGTTGCCGTCACACGAGCCAGAAAGCAACTTTGGTTCATGGAGACACAAGAGAACAGCGTTGACCCCGTTCTTCAAACGCTCTCACAGAGCAACAGCCGCGAGCTCGCTGAAGTTGTGAAACAAAACGACCCTAATGTAAGTACTCTTCTGATACAGATGAATCGTACAATCATCTTAACTCTCTCAGGTTGCAGCAAAGATCATGGTTCTGCGGGCCGGTGGCTCAGTGGACCCAGACAGGTGGCTCAAGAGAGCAGCACATCTTCTCCATCGGAAGAGCTTCGCAGAGGTAATATACTATCGCCAGCCGAAAATGAATTCCGTGCTAATAAATTCAACAGGCATTGTTTTGCTACAAGAAGGCCAATGATCCTCGGGGAATGACACACTCGCAGGCCTGTTTGTACGAACAAGAAGGAAGAACCCACCGAGCGGTTGGTAATACGGAAGAATTCACCACGTCCTATGAGAAGGCTATTGTTCTTTTCTTAGAGATAGGTCTCGTCACAGAAGCGGCGATGTGCTACGAGGGACTTGGGCAGTTTGGCAAAGTCGCAGGTTTGTTTTTCAATCACATCGAGCCTGATGAGAGTACTGACCTCTTTTCTAGAAATTTGGAAGGATCGTGAACAATACCAAAAGGCTGCATCTTTCTATGAGAAAGGCAATCTGTTCACCGAAGCTTCGGAGTGTTATCATTCTTGTGGTCAATATGAGGCGGCAATCGAGGTCTTGCGCCGCGGAGACCAGTTCGATGAACTGGTCACCTATGCCAACAGGTTTTTACAAGCATTTCTCTGTACTTTGAGTACACGATATTAACTCTGTATAGGAACCGCTTGTATCTCAGCGAGCCCACCTTGCTTCGCTACTCGAGATTATGCAATATCTTGCTAAAGCAGGGACGTGTCTCTACCAGTCTGAGGGCGATAACCATCAACATGCTTGGATCAGACGTGTCCAAGATCGCTTTCTTCAAAGAGTTTGAAATGTGGGACCAGCTGCGTGCGCTTTACTCATCAAAGTCCCGATGGTTTGAGTATTACGATCTATCAGTGGCCGTTGGTGAAATTCCCGCGGCGATACGCACATTGCTGGTTCACAAATTGATGCCAGTGGTCGACAAGCCAGTTGTCGAAAAGCTGTTCAATTATTCCATGGTCGAAGTGTTGTATGCCCACAGAGACTTAATTGCAGGCAAACCTGAGAGAGATGGGCTGTTGAAATCAGTCAAGTCGACTTGTCTGGAAAAGCTTGGAGCTCAGTGGAAAACGCTATTGCTGTTGATCGACGATTTTGAAGATGTGGATTTACCTGCTTCAGTTAAAACCCTGGATAAAGGTCCTTTGAGGGACCTCCTTTGTCTCTTTGTTCGTTTTCAGCCTCGACATCATTTGTGAGCAGTGAGCTAATTATTTCCAGGTGATCGCCTTCGAGCCGTCAGTCTTCACCAAGCACAAAGTCGAACATCTTCCGATGGATATTGTCATCCGGGTTGGAAAGCTGCTGCAGGACTTTTATTCCCAGAGCCAATACTCCCTCAGTTCCCTGGCTATGGTTTGTGGCATCTTTACCAACCCTAAACAAGAGAACCAGACGATCTTGCTTCACTGGTCTCCGTTGAGGACTTACACGGCAACGCCTCTTGATGGGTCTTCATTGGAGCACTTGCTTGACATTGGAAAAGATTTCATTCAAGAAAAGTTTGCTGCAGCACTTACTCAGTTCCATGAAAATGCATACAGTCTCATGAAGAAGGATTTCCCTCCCACATGTTTCCAACAGCTTTACAAAGGTAAGCTATGCCTGTTTACGCCATCATTGGAAAATATCTAACGATTTCAATCAGGATTTTGTTCAAAGCTTAAGACTGATGAATGCTTCTGGGGTCACGATAAGCCTACTGCAGAATTTGCCATTTCGAAGTTGAATGTGAGTAAAACACAAAAGAAGGAACAAAAAGAAACAACTAACATCTGACTCTCGCAGTGCCTTCTCACCATTGCTGAAGTTTTTGCACGGCTCACTCCCATTTACTATCAAAAGGTTATGGGTGAGGCATTCAGCAAACCATTCCTAGGTCGCAGTAAGTGGTCGGTCCAATGTCATACGTTTCAGATCTAACATACTATAGGGAGAACTTGGATGCAACAACTCCAAGAGGAGCTGGTAATTGTTAGTTCCCTGGAGCAGTCCTCTACCGCAATTGCAAATTTACGTTCCAACTTGCAAAGCAATCCAGAGTTTGCTGCAACTGCATATTGCCTCGAAGAGCTATTGTTCTATCGCATGAACAAGGAGTGGAGCTCGATGAGCAGTCTGAGCTCTTCTCTAGAGAAGGTCCAAGAAGCTCAAATTCTCGGTATGGTGAACATGCTTTTCTGAAAGAAAACTAGCTCTAATAGCTAATCTAAATTTGCAGGCCCTCACCCAGCCACGCGCTTTCAGCGAGCACTGGTTCTGCATATGGACCGTAGCATGCCACCGCGCCCTGGGCGCTCCGGTCATCCTCTCGCGTTGCCTTGGACAACGTTGAATGCAGTTGAGAGAATTCGGTCAGCGGTTGCAAGACGCCACGCTCAAGACTTTGTGAGTCATTAACCTACATTATTTATTGAACTATACTAACCTCTGTATAGCACGAGGGCATCAATGCCTTTGTCCAATGTCTCGAGAAAACACCCAAATCCTCCCTTGGGTCACTCCATGCTGTCCTTTCTGTGCTTGAATTTGCAGCGACGTACATTGTGTGTTTCCAAATATCATCGATGATACAACGATTTGCTAATATTGTATAGCTTTGTATCGCCAATCCAGGACGGGGCATTGTAATTCCCTGGTCCTGGGCGTTGCAGCATCTTTCAACAATTATGCAATCTCCCGCTAAGGATTATGGGTCCAAGGATAGAGAAATTCGAGTCCAAACAACCGACTTGATGAACATGGTCATCAGCTTCTGCGGCCTCATGGAACAGGTCGAAAGTGGGCTCACTAACGGCATTCTGAGGTTCCAAGGACTAGGCCGCAGTAATCTTCCAATACCTATTATCAAACGGCGCTGCACTGAGCTTCTGACGACCGTGAACCTCAACCTAAACCATTGGCCCAAGCAACCAGTCGGTTACAGGGAGATGGAGAAGACGATCAATAAGGTATGTATTGTTACTTATGCCAATGTTCCCCAAAATAAGCCTGACTAATTGTACGAAACAAAAAAAAAAACAGACGCTTCGCTCATCCCTTATTCCACCAGGAATGGCACTGGAGTTTGGAAACAGTGATAGGTTCCGGCAAAGTTGCATCCGCGAGTATGCAGCCTACAACCACAAAGACGAGCTTTGTGTCATTGCGCTTGATGATAGAAAGTCTGCTCCTCTCTTCCTGCGGTCCTTCACGCAGGGCAACGCCAAATTCGCCCGGTTAAGTGATATTCTGCAGATGTCGCACATTGCTGAGAACCCGCTATCCATGGGTCTGGAAGAAGACTGGCAAATTGATGAATACACTGGCTACGAGCTCGACATGATCACGAATCTTCAGCGACGCTGGCGGCAGGTGATGAAGGTCCTCGAGAACAACCGCTGCAGGGCACAAACCCACGAGGGCAAACTTATCCAGCACTTCCATGAGGTGTGCATGAGACGCATGAGCGTTCTACCCGCGGCTACTTGGTCAACTCGGGATAAAATACACATGCGCAAGGTGATATTCACCGACGGTATGAAGATCGCCATGTCTCTTGAGGGTGTTTTGGACAGTTTCCGACAACTGAAGGAGCGGTGGCGACAACAATTCGACCGCAATTGGTCCACCGCGAAGCTAGAGGAGCTTTCCATCATTCGCGGACGTATTCTCCCGATCGACGGCCAGCTTGAATACATTGTTGAGCACTGGTCTCCCAAGGGCATTGAGGAGGGTATGATGACCATTCCGGCTGAGGACCTCGGTATCTCAGCCCGTGAGGCCCAGCGCGCCCTCTGGGCTATTCAGCGCGAGATTGAAATCATTCGGTCTCAGGTTGAGATCATTGCGAAGACTGTCGACCGATAACGGGCATTTTCCCTTACATGATTGACGAGCGGGAAGCTCGACAACGAAAAACCGCACCGCAAAAACATTTGAAAATCAAAAACCTTAGCAAAAAAATGTTAGCAGGTCATGATCTGAGTGGAATGAGGAGGATTTCTTAATATCTGGCGTGGGATCATTTCATGATAGGATGAGATACGATTTGATTGTATGAGGTGAAATGTATGAATATCTTGCCTAAATGCTCTGTAACTACATGTTAATGGATTCTTGTCTGCGTATTATCTCTTAGAAATAGTATCCACTGCTGCCTGAAAGAGTAATGCAAAGCATAGACAGGCATTTGGCAAGATGCAGGATTATCCTAAAGAATCACTCAGTGTCCTGCCAAGAGACCAAACAACAGCTCCGTCCGAGTCCAATACTCAGTTGCAAGCTTCTTGATAGTCTTTACAGTATCCGCACTGGAACCAGCGCTCTTCTGAGTACGCTCGACGACACCAGCAAGCTGATTCCGCTCGCCGAGCATCTGAGACAGATACAGAGAGTCAAAGAAGAGCTGAACCTTCCAGTCGCGCAGGCCCTCGACTTGATCTGGATCCAGGCTTTGGGTCCCTGGTTTCTCCTCGGTCTTATCTTCCTTTTCCTCACCTCCGTTGGCAGTGGGTTGGTCCTCTTTAGTCTCAGTCTTGCTAGGGACATCTACACTGTCGAGATCATCCAAAGCAGCCGAGATAGCCGCCTCAAGTTTCGTTTTCAATTCCTGCTTCAACGCCTGCACAGTGGACGGATCCCACAGGTCCAATCCGCAGGTATCCATCAATGAAGTGAGACGGCGCAGGAGCTTGAAGCTTGAAGCCGAAGGCTGAACCGGTATGGCGGGCTCACCCTCCCATAGTGATCGGCCGGGCACGATCTTAATGTTGCCGGTTTGAGGGTGACTCTTTGGGGACGGGATCAAGCTCAACGAACCAGCCTTGGCCACTACTTCTGTTGCAAGCAACTTCTGTAGATCAGGGACGATTTCGCTCGAGAAGACAAAGTCTGCAGATACGAAGCCGGTGGGAATATCTCGCCGGACTAGTCGTATAAGTCTCAGGAGGAAAGTGGCTTTTTCACTTGAATGCGATGGGGTGAATGACTTGAAAGCGCTCTTGAATGATATCTGGAGATTATTGAATGCGTCGCGGACGGCAGAGTGCAGAGAATCGGATAGGTGCCGAGGGTCATCTTCGTTGAGCCGAGGTGTGATGTCGATATCTTCGTCTTCGACTTCACCTCCGACGAGGATATCTGTCCATCGAGTGCGGCGTAGAGAGTCGATGGATTCGTTGAATTGTTGGATAGATGCCAGCCATGCTTGATACTTCATAAGAACGGTAGAGACGTCTTCGTCACGACCCAATAGTCTGTCTGCGACGGTTTGTTTGAATGCTTGTGCGCCGTTCGTGAATTCTGCGGTAATGAGATCGGCATCCCATAGAGATCCGACGGACTTGTGGTCGGTGTTCTCCCAGTCTGATATTATAGACGAAACTTGAGTACCGACTTCGCCTAGGCTTTGTGCTTGTACATTCAGGATCCTGGATAGCTGTTCATTGAAGATATTTCGAAGACTTTCGAGGACATCCACTGAGCCGTGGATGATAGTTGAGCCCCAGGATGATAGCCACAGTTCCACGGTTTCTGTGCGGAGCGAGAGGAGCTCAGAGAAATTGATGCTGTGGGCTAGGCTCTTTTGGCAGCCTTCGGAGAATTTGTTGAAAGCCTGGAATGACCATTCCTTGATTGATTCCACGCCTTGGGCTCTGTTTAGTTCGCTGAGCTTGATCCAAGGGGTGAAATTCTTCACATCTGGAGCTACCCAGCGGCCAAGAACTTCAACCTCCAGCCCATCTAGATCCTGAATCTCCGGGTCGGCGAGGAGGGGTCGAGCTTTAAGTTTCAAGAGAACATCTGAGAATCGATGAGATCGCAAGACCTTTGAGGCCTGAAGTGTCTGAACAAAAAGGTGGAGGGCTCTGGGAATGTCCTCACGAGAGATATCTAACTGGCCAACGATAACATCCAGGCGCACTTGGTGGAAATGATGGATCGCATCATCGGAAGAAGAGCTTGTTGCAAGGCAATAGGCAGCCAATGATTCAATGATGGTGTCTTCTGTAGCACTTGTAGAGGCAAGGCGTTTATTAATCCGTTTGAGAAGTGTTTGCCGAAGGGACGCTACCTGCTTCCAGAGATCATCAAGGAATGGAGGAGGTGATTCATGTTTCGATAATGACTTGTGTAGTGATCTGGAAACAACTAAAATCTTCGCAATCAACAGGAGCGAGCTGCGACGTCGCAAAAGCCGGCTGATAGAGGTTGTACAGCGGTGAAGGAGAGAGAGCTGCGCTCCCAATGCGTGTTTCTCCGCATCTATATTCATGGTATCAGCTACTGATTCCTGATTTCCTCTAGAATAGTTTGTACCTTTCTCCGCATCACCAGTCTTTATTTGGCGAACGTGAACATGCTTCCTTTCTATAAGTCGGGGGTTGCATCGGCGTCCAACATCGGCCAGAATGGATTCCACGTCTTGAATGTCTCGGTTCATAGCCACAATTGTCTCAGCAGTTCCAACCAAGTCACGATATCGCATCCTATAATCAGATTATATCAATATTAGCAAAGGAACAGCTACTTTGGCAAATCAATCACCCACCCCACGAGAGCTCGGAGCTTCTCCTTATTGCTCGCGATGTCCCGGCGCAGCTCCTGTTCCACGCGGCGGACCGTGGGAATTGGGTATTGAAATGCATCCTGCCATGACTTCAGGCTTTGAGGATCAGGGGCCTCAGGAGCCATGCTGGCGGGATATGTGGTAAGACCGTTGGTGTACAGAGAACAAGTAATCAATGCGAGACGGATGCCTGAGCGCCTTAGACACCTGCGTATTCGTTCTTATCGTTATTGTCATGTGATGGCAGAAAAAAGTTCCCCGCCACCGAGGGGAAATCGGTCATCGCCGGACGATCTTACACTTTACACCTATATTCAATATGCCGTTGATTGAGTCAGACACTGCTATGGCAGAGACATCATCAAGCGATCTCCCCGACCGCCTTCCTTTCCCACCCACCACCTACTCCCATATCTTGCATTGCTCCTATCATAACTGGCATCCGCGGTAAGCTTCCATATATGACTCAACACTGAACATACCTGACCGAAGTTCTAGCTACCGCACACTTGCCCCTAAGTCGCGTGTCATCCCATTGACTGCTCCTTTCGTTAAATACCTCCGTGCCGACGGCATTGTTCTCCCACCCGAGGCCGTCGCCCCAACCGACGATGATAACCTGGACACATTCTCCGATTCGGGCGAGGAGGAGCCCGATCCATCTACAGAATGGCAGGAGATCCACACCCAGATCAAGAATACCATCTCAGAATTCGGCGGCATTGTCACACCTAAATTGAATTGGAGTGCTCCCAAAGATGCAACCTTCATGGCCGCTACAAACGACACCCAATGCCGTTCTCCGAATGACATCTACCTGCTCCTGAAAAGTAGCGACTTCATCACCCATGATTTGGATCACCCCTTCGATGACTGTGTGCCGGATACAACCGACGACGAACCCGCTCCGTCCACTGTTGACTCACCGCTGCCGGATGTTCCGTATTCTCTGGTTCTCCGCAAATATGTCAACTTCAACCCTTCGCTCGAGTTCCGGTGCTTTGTGCGCAACCGTGTACTACTTTGCATGACACAGCGCGATCAGAATCACTTCGACTTCCTCTTTCCCATGCGTGATATGCTTCGGTCTCGAATCCAGTCATTCTTCGATGAGAAACTCAAGAACACCTTCCCAGAATCCAACTTTGTATTCGACGTCTATATTCCCGCACCACACCAGCGTGTCTGGTTGATTGATATCAATCCGTGGGCGCAACGTACCGACCCGTTACTGTACAGTTGGTTGGAAATTCTCCAGATGAAGGATCCGATCGGTGTGCAAGAGGAAGAAGATGATGGAGCGGAAGAGTTTGTGAGAATCTCACTTCATGATGGTAAAGTCATCACTTCTGGCACGGCGGAAGAGCTTGAAAAAGAAAATGATTTGAGTTCTTCCGACTCGGAGGACGAACATGAAGGTGCCGAAGGAGATGACGAACAGGCCCCCTTCCTTCCCGAATTCCGTCTCATCAAGAAGGATGATCCTGAGGCATATGCATTCAGCTCCACTCAATATTCGGCTCACAAGGTGCCGAGGGAACTGGTTGATGCCTCACTTGAGGGGCCTGGCGGCATGAGTGAATTCATGGGCCAGTGGCAGGATATCTTGAAGAAGCAGGAGCAAGAGGATCGGGCTGCTGACAGTGACTCTGAATAAAACAATCTTAATTTAGAATGTTGAGTGGGATAAAAGCATGGACTATTGGCGTTGGACTATAGCAGGGAAATGAGTTTGGGAAATTCAAGGTTGCATCGTGGACCACAAATCAATCCACACCTTATCAGTGAATAAAAATCAATATATCAATATATATCCATGGATGTAATGGTGGTTCTCAGTCACTAGTAATCGCAATTACCTCCCTAGATAGACATCTGTCAATATATATTTAAGACAAAGGTTGTACACTACATACATCACATCAACTAACAGAGAGGTTTGATTAAAGGAACTCTTCTGATATTATGTTTCTTACTCCTATTCTTTGTCTTAACTTCCCTAATCAAGAGTGGCGGCGTTTACGGCTCGACCCACTGTCTTGGATGCATTTCAGGGTGTCCTCCACCTGCTGTCTTGTCTTTTGGATGATATATCTGATGCCATTTTGGGGATAACGTGAGACCTCATTCCACTGTTTGTTGGTGATATGCTCGATACTAGCGGACTTGGGCAGGTAGGAGTAGGTGTAGACATGTCCCGACTTCAAAACAGTCCAATGACCAGAAATTGTGACCGTATTACTGTGTAACCGAGAACTCGCATAACACCGTCGAAGGATTCTTGGGTATACTGCTCGCCCCTGGCCTAGCACGAAAGTAGGCGAAGGTAACGGAGCATATAGGCCGCATTGTTGTAGTTTTGATTGCGTGCATCGGAAGCTCCTGATTCTCCTTTCACCTCCACTATAAAGCACGGGAAAACAATGGCGGGCGTGCAGATAATCGGGGCTGCAATAGTGTCGAGCTGGCGGAGGACTATATAGTAGTCCTGGAAGAGGGTTCGTCGTAGGCCTACGACGAGGTCTAGGTATGGGGAACTAGCGGCCAAGAGATCTGTCAATTTCCTTTCTAGTTAAATTTGGCGTATTGTATTGAACATATATAGCTATGATTTTGAATTCTTCCTTCTTTAACTACCCTCTCTACAATACATTATAATACAATTCAATTCAGGTTCAATTCAGACTAAGATAATAAGATAGTAAGAAATCAAGAGTAAGAGTTAAGTGTTAGGAGTATAAAGAGCCCGGTTTTAAAAAATTGATATAGTATTCATTTATAAAAATACTACAATTAAGGATGATACTGTGAATGAAAGGCCAGAAACGGCCGCTTTTGACGCCGTTTTAAGCCGCTCGTTCACCGTGGTCGGTCTTGGCGGCACGTGTACCAAAGCACATCCATTCGTGCCGCAGCCGCCGTAGGGCCCAATCCTCGTTCACCCTAGTCACTCTCCTGGCGGAGGGGAGCTATTTTCGGCTCCTCTATTGACCGTTCTGCTTCCTTAGCTCGTTTCGAAATATAGAAATGTCTTGTAAGAGAAAATCACATGGATAATTCCGTAATTTACTAAATGCTCATACAATGGATACTTGACTCCTCAATGCCCCGATCGCTCGTGCGCGGCCCAACCTTAGACATCAATCAAACCAGCTGTGCCCCGCTCGATGTCATAGAGTTCCCACTTCCTCATTTCGCCGCTAGATATTGGCTTTATTATTACGCAAATTGTGGGGAAGGGAAACCTAGAATTGAGCAACTAGAGCTAAGGCTTTTCAAAGATAAGACCAAGTCTTTCGCGATATGGATACGTTTGCATAATATAGACCGTCTATCGATGGCAAGGGTGGATTATAATCGTCCTATTACTGATATGGCATTGCCTCTATACTACGCAGCAATGTTGGGAAATATGAAAACCCTCAACTCAGGAACAGGCAATTTTCCCCTAGAGTTCAGAGGAGATTACATGGAAACCCAAGTAAATCTCCGAGACCAGTTAGCGGACGATTTCCTAGTTTTCTTTCTCAGCCTGCAGCATGGCGTAATACAAAAGACGACAAGGTAACTGGCCAAGTGCGGGAATCTCTCCCAAAATCGCGATGTGAGATTTTTAGACCATTACATTGATTTCATAAGATACATAACTTCGCATTCTTACATCACTTTTCCCACGCTTCTATGGATGTGTTCATACATAATGAGGTGTTTTGCTTCGGAGTCAGCGAGTATGCTTTAGACTGTTTGACCGAGCAGAAAGGAAATTCGACGCCTTGCTCGCGACAGCATTGGTGCTCCAGGGCTTCTAGCAAATTGTGGACGTATTCGTAGTTATCAGCTTTAGTTTCGCGCTTTTTGGCTTGGCTGTTTAGCATATATAGGACACTATACAGTTTAAGAATATATTTGATTTTGATACTTGTCCTAAAACAGGTGTTGTTAAGAAGGATATGGGGCTTATGCCTTTATGGGCGAATAAAAGTGGCCAGGTTGGTTTTGTTAATGGACTCGATATGCTGTTTCTACAATCTACTTCCTTTGCTGCTGCCTTCTCCAATTTGAGTCCATTCATGAGCCTTCACATCCTGGAAGTCCATAAGTATACCAGGTCCTCCAAAGCGGTTCTGTGTAGACTTCCAGTCTCGATCGACTGCAATTTCCGGTCGCCACCGGACAAGACCCTTCAATTCCTTTGGTAATTGTCCTTCCAACACGTCTGAGATAAATTCCCCAATGGTGGGCATCTGCATAGCCCCATTTCCCGAGCCGCCGACGGCCACCACGAGAGATCTATACTCAGGGTGTCGATCTATCAAAAACGCACGATCCACCGTATCGGCATCCCAACAGATGCGGGCGAAAGAGAAAGGCCGATTAGCAAGGTGTGGCATGGTGTCACGAAGAAAATCTCTAGCCCGCGCCTCGGCTTCAATTGGAATCTGTTGCTTGGCGAAAGGAATACTTCTCTTTTCGCCTTGGTGATCGGGATCCGACACAAAGTTGCAGTACCCCGGATGCTCATCGCAGATCTTAAGCTCATTGTTCTCTTCATCCGGCTCCATGAAGAAGCCCTTTGCGATATTGAAAAGAACAGGCAGATTGCGATACTTCGTAGCCTCATCGGGCGTCATAGGGATGTGGCACAAAGTCCAAGCAGTTGGGCGCAGCTGGTTTTTGAAATCTAGCAGTCGATCGCTACCAGCTCCAGCCGCGAGAATTGTACGCTCTGCATAATGACCCACACCATCTGCAGTTTGGGCCCCAACCACATCCCCATCTTTGTAAACCAAGCTTTCAACGTTTCCTCGGGGTGAGCCTATAACAAATTTTACACCTAGACGTTGCGCCTCGGTGTATGCAGAGACCATGGCCTTACGGGCGTGGATCCATCCTGCTCCAGATCGGCTGATCCAGCCTTTCCAGTTGGGGAAATCTCCTGTCAATACACCCGGCGGCATTGTTTGGCGGAAATCCTCGGCCGAGTCCAAGGCCACCCAGTCGCCTTCGGATTGATCGATCTCTTCTTTTTTGATGTGTTCTATGAGAGCAGGTGTATGGCCCGAGACAATGAACCCCGTTTCGTGGAAATATGGTTGGAAGACTGGATCCGTCTTCCAGCCTTTCAATGCAGCCCTGGTGAAGGTTGCAGAGGCGATGCTTCGGGAATCAGGATTCGGGGCTGATAGATATTAACAATGGCTCTCATTCTGGTAGCAGGACGATGCATGCATACTTACGTCTTGGTTCCTTGTGCTCCATGATTTTGTTGATGTCGTTCCCCGCAGCAATGGGCGAGGGCACCGGGTGTGGATCCAGCACTTTGACATTTTTGTATCCTCGGCGGGCCAGGTGAAGGGCAGCTGAACATCCCCAAGTCCCGGCGCCGACAATGAGAATTGAAGAGTCGGTGGGTTTCTGTGTTGCCATAGTATTGTTTCGAGAGTCCGCCGTAGAGACCGTCAAAACTATCGCCAGTGAAGAGGGGCCAAGGGGACTTATGTGCTATTACGCAAAGTCATGTGGTACACACCAGTTTTGAAACATCACTATTGCCATCAAGCTAAGTGGTTAAAATGGCCAATACTCATCAGCTTAGCCTTAGCGGGTATGTTCCGACGGCTGGACCTTCCCACGACTTCCACTTCCGAGGTTGGGGTAAGCTTCTCCGCACGGGGACATATTGATTCTCCACATACACAACCTTGGTCTTATCGAAACTAGTCAATGGGGCGATGATTTACGTGAATGTTTCCTTTTATTCCTTTCAATCCTATCAATGCGATCGCCTGCAGCTTCCATGATTTTATTCCCCTCACAGATGGCTTATCTGGACACCTGGATTGTCAATAGGGTCGGCTATTGCCGACCCCAGGATGATCTATGACTTGGGAATTTGAATATAAGGGTATAAAAGGTATAAAAGCTCCCCACTTTCCCATATAGACTCGTGCTGTGATATACCAATATGGCTCACTCAGATGATATAGAGACCGACGTGCCCGGCACAGTTTATTTGGTTGACAGTATGTTTCAGTGAATACTTCTCTGGCGAAGATCGTAATGCTAACAGTGAAATCCTAGCATCTCACAATCTACGAGATGCTGCTCACGCTGCGCGGCAGGAAATTCTTCTGATTCCTCAACCCTCTAGGTCACCCGCAGACCCTTTGGTAAAATAAATAGGCCCACAATGTCAGCGAGCATATCCTAACCATAAGAAATAGAACTGGACACGCGTGAAAAAGTTCTGGTCGTTGTTCCTCATCTCCTTCTATGCCTGTGTCTTCTCCTTTGGCGAGAATAATAATGGCGCAAGTTGGACAATGATATCATCCGACACAGGAGTCACACTCATCAACATGAACGGTGCGTCTGCTCTGAACTACCTGCTGCTTGGATTTTTCAACATAATCTGGATCCCGTCCGCCATGAAATTCGGCCGCAAAATTGTCTACATTCTGAGCTTGCTGATCCTACTTGGTGGCTCGGTTTGGGGTAAATTCTATCACGGGACGGCTCAGTACTATATTATGCTTGTAGTTCAGGGGGTTGGCACCGCGGCATATCAGGCATTAATCCAACTTACTGTGAGTATATCACCTATATATTCTGCATAACGTCACTCATATAGACTAGATTTTTGACATGTTTTTCGCCCACGAGCGTGGTCGAATGGTCTCGATATACATATTTTTCCAGCAGCTCGGATCGATCCTAGGTTTGATCTTGGGTGGATATATTGCCGATGGCATTGGGTGGCGTTGGAGCCAGCCCATTGTAGCCATTGCATGCGTATGATATTCTACTTGATTGACTGGTTTATTCACCGAGCTAATAGTTATAGGGTGTTTTGATACTGCTCTTTATCTTCACCTTTGATGATACTATGTTTCCCCGATATCGATTCAACAATATTCTCGGCTTAGCCCCTAGGAATGCACCTATCAATGGCTTAGAGAAGCCAGAGAAGCACCGAAGGGTTGGGTCACCGGTATCTACTACTGTAAGCAATATTTCAGAAGAACAATTACCCGCACGGACATTTCGGCAAAAGGTCACACTGGTTCATTACTTCCCAGACGATCAAACTACATGGCTTCAATATTTCCGACGGCCATTTTACCTTTTTGCATTCCCCAATATCGTACTCGGTGGGATCCAATTCGCATTTGGATGCACAGCTGGTATTGTGTCTTTTAACACCATCTCCGAGATCATGACTGAGGCTCCATATAACTGGAGCGCGGGGTCTACCGGGCTGCTATTTCTGTCTGCTCTTATTGGCAACTTCCTTGGGTTGGACTTCACCTATTGTCCCGATTTTGACTTGAATCTTACTAACTATATTGGCTGGTAAGAATGGGCGTTGGCTCTCTTTCCGATTGGCTTGTCTTAGTGCTCTCTCGCCGAAACAAGGGGTACAAAGAGCCCGAAATGCGCATCTGGGCCTATATCTTTCCCTTCATATTTGGTGCTGTGGGATACTTCACGTACGGATGGGCTGCTACAAATGGTGAACATTGGATCGCAGTTGCTGTAGCTCTGTGCTGCCTCATTGCCCAGCAGGTGTCGATGACGAGTCTGGCAACGACATATGCAATGGAATGCTTCGATGGGGTAAGTGGGTATCTAATTAGTGGCCTGTGTCCTTCGCTAATTATATTTTAACACTTAGATCTCTGGTGAACTTGTCGTGGTGCTTGCTATATGCTCTTCACTGATAAATTTCGCCATCTCCTTCTCCGTTCAGTATTTTATCGAGGCAACTAACTACGGATGGGCCTTTACTTGCTATGGCATGTTGGTTGTACTGTCTGTGTTGATGGGTATTCCTATGATTATTTGGGGAAAGACATGGCGTCGCAAGTGCAAGGGAAGATATGAGCAGTTCCTGGCTGAGACCGGCCGTGATCATAATCCAGCACTTTGAGGTAGTACGTCACCTCCAGTTGAGAGACTCTTTTTTTTTCGCATATAGCTGGGTAACCCACTAGGGCTATGTATAGGTCTATACATAGCTATACGGATGTCTCGCTAGGACTTAACCCGGGGGGGGGTTGGTTCTAGCCATAGCGATAGCGGTGAAGTGGGAGAGAGAAATAGCGCGAGGAGGGAAAGAGGATGGGTATAGAAGGCGCGAGGAGCCGACGGGCGTAAGATAAGGTTGGAATCTTACAAGACGTCCGGCAAGCTTTTAAGGCTACGCTTTTATGACCTACCTCATCTTGACCTTATGATTTTAATGACCTTGCTTTACCACGGATGAGCACATATATAGCCATGGAAGGTAGAGAGTGGATATGTTAGCCGATGGTAACCTACTGGTACCGTATGGTGTGATGTGAATGATGATAGATTGATTGACGAACAAAATAATGCATAAAGAGACACTCAATCCTAATAAATGGTTATACCGCAAAAAGGACATTGAAAAAGTAAGTACTATAGTGAGGCCATAGAACAGGCAGCCGTGTTCTGATAGCTATCTAAAGCTTATGTCTCTTCTCACCAGACGCCAACTTCCGGAACTCTTCCTGTGGGATTCCCATCATGAAGCGCTCAAGGCCCATAAATGCCTCAATGCCATTCTGGCGGTCCAAAACCTCTCTCTCAGGCCGTCTTACCAGCTCCTTAATCTTCAACAGACTAGTCTGGTTCAAGTGCGTACCAAGACGGTCATCAACCTCCTCGAGCACCTTCTTCAAGAACCCATCAGAGTCATCTTTCTTCCCAGACTCCGGCGTAATAACCTTGTTCACAAAGCCAGTTGAAACAAGCTCGTCACAGGTAATCCGTTTGCTCATGATGAGCGCCTCATTTGCCTTGGCGATGCCGAGGCGCTCGACGAAGGCGCGACTAGCGCCGCCTTCAGCAACAAGACCTAGCGAGGAGAATGGGGTGAGGAGGAATGTGTGCGGGGCGGCGTAGATGAAGTCAGCGTGGGCGACTAGTGCGGCTGAAAGACCGACAGCGGGGCCGTTCAGGGCGACGACAAGAATCTTGGAGTGGGTGTAGAAGGTGCGTGTGGCGTCCAGGTTGTTGGCTACGAAGCCCCGGACGAGCTCGCGGCGGACGTTTGGGCTAACATTCTCGCTGCCGGGACGTATGCTTGTTACGTCTGCGCCGCTGTGGAGAAGACATGAGTATTGGGATATCTAGTGGTGGGATGTCTGTGGATGGCATACGCAGAGAAGAAACGACCTGTTCCAGTCAAGACTGTAATGGATATATCCTCTCGGGAGTCAATTTCGCGTAAACGCTCGGCTAGGAGGTAGTATAGATCGGCATTAAGAGCGTTCAGCTTGTCGGGTCGGTTGAGTGTGACGATCGCTACACGATCCTGATAGGTAACGGTAATAAGTTTTTCGTTGGACATTGTTACTGTATACTTTGTAGGAGGAAACTAACTAATAGAACATGAATTAAACTGGATTGTAATGGTTTTATCAGTTATTTCTTTGTAAGGGTATCCGGGTACAAGTTAAGTTTGCGGGGAGCCGAGGCCCGCGGTGAACCTACGTGTTGACGCCTGAGGCAGCAAAATAAACGCTGTTTGTCTTGTTTGTTCAAATTCGAGTAATCAAAGCCCGTGACTGGTCCACCGGCCATGGCACCACTCGGCGATTGAAGATTGGAGATTGAAGATCAACCTACAAATTATCGCTGCTCTCTGTCTGCTGCAATCAAGCGGTATTATCAATTGAGCACATTTCAAAAATAACATCGAATCTCAATCCACACTCTTAGCAATACCTGAGGTCAAGGCACCCCCGGAAAAAAAGCAACATACCAAACCCATACAATGTCGCAAATGTTCCGCAAGTTACAGGGAGGCAACCTCGAAGTCCTCAAGGTGCGTAGCTGACAATCAAGTCTCTTAAGCGGGCAATGCCAGCTCCTGCCTTCCATCGCCTATTCTTAGGACTAACGAAACCCATGTAGTTCGGGATGTACGTCCTCTTCCCCATCGGCTGGATGTACTATTTCGGTACCAACCTCGACGACCGCTTCGCCACAAAGGGTTTCTGGCCAACTGCCGAGCAATCGCACAAGATCCCGCTGGATAAGGAGGAGATTGACCAGGAATTGGCACGTATGCGCATGGTGGATGCCATGAAGCGGGAGCAGAGACAGGCGGCGGAGGCACAAGCTCAAGCGCAAGCACAGGCACAGGCACAGATCCAGGAAGCCCAGAGTCAGCAATGAGGCTTCAATTGGTGGGTGTGGTTAAGAGGAGCTAGTGGCGTGGTCTGAAACACGACATGCGCTCGTTGTCTAAGTTCTCGTGGGAACAAAATAGCCTTGCGAAAGGAGCCTTAATGTTCCCGTTCCCTTTCATTTGGGATTGATAATTACCGAGGACAATATTGGCATCGCGCTGGGGGGTTACACATGTGCTGATGATGGGTTTACTTGTACAACACTCTGCTCTGAGCATCGAGGGCGTTCTAGGGTTTTCATTTTATGTTGCATTATTCAACATTATATTGCTTTTTTTTTTTGCCATCTACGATATACTATCTACGTCTCCTGTACATCATTCTGGAAAAGTGTGCAAATACGAACTTTCAATCATGATCACGTCCCAATGATAACACAAACTGGTATCAATCGACCACAGAACTCTGCCGGGAAAGAGGCATATTTATACATAGCGTGGTGCGAATGACCCAAGAAAAAGAAAAGAGAAGAATTAATAATAATGTAATCCGCCGCAATGCGACAATGCAAGTTATAGGGATGCCGCAAGTTCCCAGAACACAACTCCAAACAAGCGCCGGCCGACAGGAAGAGTGGATACGAGGATCCCTTGGATACGAATCTCCAAAGTGATTAGACGCTTCCTCACTCCTGGTAATAGAGAATGCAAATGCAACCATTATGCGTGTCGGGCTTTTATTCACAGTTCACGCAAGCGCTCGGTCGAGGTGGCAGCGGCGTTCTTTGCCGTTTCGTACACCATGTCCCCAATTTGCGTGGCCACGCCATTTTCGCCAAAGACCGAGCTGATGGACAACCGACCGGAACTGAACAAGCGCTCGCCGGCCCAGTAGTAGTAGAGGCGGCCATAGATGGCGCGGAGGTGGTCGGGGAGGTAGATATAAGTTCCCATAGCGATCATAGCGATGAGGCCAAGGAGCAGGGTGTCTGAATAGGAAATTAAACGTCAGCATGGCGTACCAAGAGTATTTTTGGAGGGGAACAAGCGGAACGTACTGAAGATGAGCTTCTCGATCGGAGTAAGCATATAGAGGGAGAAGGTCACCTCATACTGGTAGACCTTCAATCGCATCCAGCGGAAGAGGCTAGACACAGCCCAGATAATGAAGTCCATTGTCGCGGGGTATTCGGAGGATTGTAGGATGTTCCGGTCGTTCGTTATTTCCTGCGGCTTGCGGTGCCGTTTGATTTTTTTCCTCTCCACCACTTGGGCAAGAACCGCCAATTACAAAAAGGGGGAAACAGATCCCGGAGACAGTCGTGTCAGACACGGGCACCGTATGTATATCCGACGGAGCGTGGTGTTGTGAAGGTGAAAAAATGAGGGATGATGTTCCGAATCAACACGGCTTGGGGAGGTGTTGACGTGAGGTCCTCGGATATTGCGGGGAGGTAGGCGATTCGGAGATATTCGTTACAATTAGGAAGAGTGTATCGGCACGGAGAGACTGAGGTGGATTGATGATAGGAGTAAGGAAGAGACGGCGGATAAGAGTCGCGGAGCTGGGGGAACTGCAAAACCCTTCCCCTTTCCGTGTTCGCCGCGGGAGTTTGTACCTAGTACACTTCCTTGCCGCTACTTCACGCCTGAGTCTCAGGTACTCAGTACTTTATGTTTCAGAGTATGTACAATATGTGTAAATTAGATGTCACGACATTAAATAGTAGACCTATCTCTATGCGTAACATATCCTTTACATATTCCCTGTCAATACATTCTGTCTATTCTAATCATTGGTTCCAATCCTCCTTTGTAGGCAACGATATTGAGCATAGAAGTACAAGTACCACTAGTTAACTAACATAACTAGGTAACTAGTTAACTAGTAGTTCCATGGTCCTTTTGCTAATCAAGTTGATTTATGGTTTACCCAAATGTAAGAGATTCAATATCCTTGGATAAGGAGTTTACTATTCATAAATACATTTATCTACATTGTGGCAGATTAAATAGGTACAACATTGTATGTACCACCACGCCTAAACAACAAAACGGATACATATCCAATGGCCTATAACCTCCATTGGTCTAAAATATCAAGGTGATATTATTAAAATCAACCATCAAACAACCCCAAAAGCCAAAGAAATAGATATTACCTCCAGGGCTGCCCGCATACATCCAGCTTATCTCTTATCGCAAACGTCGGCGGCCATAACTTCAACTTTCAACAAACCACAGCACAAACATCCAAAGCAATGTTCTCTCGCCTACGCTGGTGGACATCGTCCCGAACACTATCAGCCCCTGCCCGACTCTTCAGCCAAACCCCCATCGTCCCCGCAAAACCCCTCCCCCCACGACTCAAGATCAACGATGCCGACATATCAATATCCTACCTAAAAGGCACCGGGCCTGGCGGACAGAAGATCGTACGTTTTGTTTCTAGTCCTAATCGCATTCCCAGACCATGTACCCTCCTCTCTCCCCTCTCTTCCCAGATCCCACCACCATCCCTAACAAGCAGACCGAATCTAAACAAAACCTAGAACAAAACCAACTCCGCCGTCCAAATTATCCACAAGCCCAGCGGGGTGGTGATCAAATGCCAAGCGACGCGCTCGCAGTCGCAGAACGCGAAGATTGCGCGCTCGTTGCTCGCTGATAAAGTCGAGGCGCAGGAGAAGGGGGATAAAAGTCGGGTTGCTATTAAGACTGCGGCGGCGGCGAAGAAGAAGGCTAGTAAGCTGAAGAAGACGAGGAGAAAGTATCGGGAGCTTGGGGAGGGGGGAAAGCAGGGGGAAGCTGATATGGAGGAAGAGGATGAGATTGAGATTATATGGGATGATGATGTAAAGGAGGGGGGAGAGAATAAGGAGGCTATATCGGAAACTAAGCCGGAAACTAAGCCGGAAACTGGGGGTGAGGCTAAACCCTCTGGAGAGTCCGAAAAGAGTTCATGATGTGAGCTTTATGTGTTTTGGCATTTTGTATAGTAGGACTACTGCATTGGTGTTTGAGCGTTTACTTTTCGAGATATTTACATTCTCATGGATGTTCTTCTAATGGAAAATCAAACAAACATTTATTTCATGGATCTAGTGTCTCATCGCAACATGCATATGCTGTAATAGGGGGAGTTGGGAAAACGATTGCATTGCTCTGAAGGAGAACGCAAACACGAGTAGGTCGAACTTTTTTTAGTTTCTTGAAAGGGAAAGGGTCATAGCAAAGCCACCACTAAGAAATGTAACTTCCCAGCACAGTCTTCGACTGGTCGTCAAGACGCTCCTGAGCGAATTGTGAAATACGGCCATTCTGCTTCTTGTCGGCCTCCTTAAGGTACGAGCCCACCCAAGCCTTGAGGTCGACACCAGTTTCGGGCCACGGGTCCTTCTGCTGGGCACGAATGGTGTTCAGAGGAGTAAAGCCAACACCGAAGGACATGTCTTCGATGTCTGCATCATTAATGACATCATCCCTGCTTGCGGGCAGCGGAGGAAGCTCGAGGAGCTTCAGCAGGGCGGTGCAAGTGAAGCCCCATCCCTTCTGGCTGTAGCGAGTGGCGAAGGCCTCCGAGTTGGCAAGGGTCTTGGTGAAGGAGATGATAGCCGTCTTGCGATCCAAGGGCCGGGCAAGCTTCTGGGTTTCAGGCAGAATGACATTGACATAGATGGGGGTGAAGAGTCTAGGCATAAATTAGCATATGAGTAATATACACAGGCTGAGGATACATACCCCTCTTGCACCTTGTCGGTGACCTGGATGACAAAGTCCGCGCTGTAGCCCTTGTTGTCCAGTGCCGAGATGAAGTGGAAGAAACGGATAAAGCGGAGAGTCAGGTTCTCTGTCTTGGAGTTCTGCAGACGCTGAAGAATGATCTGCATGATCATGACAAAATAGTTCTCAAGCACAGTTCTAAAGAAAGTAAAGTCAGGTAGCCGTCAATTGGGCGCTTGGAAGAGGCGATACGTACGGTGGGAAGTTAGCAACAACTGTCTCCAGGAGATCAAAGCCGAAGCTCTCATTAGCCTTGGTAGAAACTAGTTTCTGGAAGATACCAAGGATGGGCTCGATCTGATTGTGTTCAATGATGAACTGCGAGCCACGGGGAATGATCGAGGAAAGGAGGCGGACCAAGGCAGGAATATTTCCCTTTGAGTCCCACATAAGGGGCATCAGGATAGGGCCAATAAGCTCCTGGTAGTAGGCGGGAAGGGTGCCGGATGGGTTGGCCTCAAGCAGCGCCGCGAAGAGTTGGAAAACGTAGGGCATGAATTCTGAAACTTGTTAGTAAGGGGTCATTCGGACAAATATATCGACTTCATTTGATTTGACTCACCCTGCACATCATTCTGGAGGATAGCTGCGAAGGGCGCATAAAGAGCCTGCTCGAGCTTGTCGGGATTGGCAGGAGCAGCAAATCTAGCATAATGTTAGGTTCGGGCGCTTGGAAACAAAAACAACGTATAGGAACATACCGGATGAAGGCGCCCATGGCCTCGAAGTGGAAGTAATAGAATCGGGGGTTACTTGGGTTCGCGCTGATGATGTTGGTAATATTAATGAAGCGCTGGAGCACAACATCAGTAAAAGGCACTACGCCCTCCTTAATAACAACCAGAACCCGCATCACGCAACGCATCAAGAACTCGTTCTCTTGCACCTTTTCAGGAGCTGGATCACTCTGGATCAGCTGGAAGATGTGCTCGAGAAGATCCTTAGCAAGCGGTGTGATTTCAGTGGGTGGAATGACTGCCTGTCCTTGGCTGTCGGTGAGGAAAAGTACTCGCTCCAAGGCAATGGCAGCGTAAGTGTAGACGACAAAGTTCGACGACGCCAGGTGCTTCACCAACACAGGAAGAACCTGCTGCCACTGTTCCTTTGTGATGATGCTGCGGAATGTGTACAAATACTTGATAGCGTCGACCTTCAGGATAGGGTGGACGCCATCCTCGTTGATCAGATCCGCGGCAAGGTTCTGCTGGAAATAATCTGTGATACTGACCAACTGGTTGGTGGCAGTGACACCGTGCGAGGAGGTCGCAGTGCCCTTAGCGGCGATAGCGGAGTAAAGGTACGTCGCTGTGTCCTTAGCCTTCCAGTTGGATGAGTCCTTGGCATACTCGGCCAGGTAGTGCTGGGTATACTTGAGAACAACCTGGGTCACCGGCTCTTCGAATTTCTCTGCGAGTTTACGGAGGAAATCAGTGGCAGCTCGGCGTCTGGTCTCGCTGTCAGACCCTTCCAAGTCCCGGCGAATGAACTCAATTGGCTCATCCTCGAAGAGTTCTTCGTCGGACTCACGAAGGCTCACGTTCGGCAAGATGACCTTTTCAACAATCTGGCCCAAGGTTTCCTCGGCTTGGAAAGCAGCGGCATGCTCGGGCATGCCTGCGACGGATGTCAAGAAGTGCAGAGCTCGGCTGACCAAAATATCATACTTGGTCTCCTGGCCAATGGTTGTTAGGAAGTTCCACGAGCTTCCAATGAACTGTCCAACGTGAGGCTGGAACACATCCATGTACTTCTGCACGTAGAGAGTCAAAGCCTCAAAAATTCCAGCCCGAACATACTCCAACGGACCAGCCTCCGTCTCATCGTCGGTGTGGAGTAATTGGTTATCATAGGTCAAGTATTTGAGGAAGATTGTGGTGATTCCGGAGATGTTGTCTTCGAACATGGGAGGGAGATCGTGGGAGGAAAGGTCGTAAAACAGCTTCACCATCAGGTTGAGCTGATTGAACCCTTGAGTCAAGTTCTCTTTGTTGGTCTTGTTTTGCTCAAGATAGTTGTCCAGGGCCTGGAATTTGTGTTAGCATTCGGCCCACCGAAGCAAAACTGGGTAGAAAATTGAAGATACCTCAAACAGGGCCAGGAATGGAGTACCGAATTTGCCGAGAACGTGGTTGATCTCGGTGTAGAGCGCATCGGACTGGAACAAAGGTCTCCATCGCTTGAAAATTGAGTGCGCAACTTGCAAAACACCAATGTTGACGGTGGGGTTGCCCGGTGACAGCTTCGAGACAAGATCCTAGGGAAAACAAAACATCAGAAACAGCATTACAATGCTTTGTTGAATCGCAACTTACATCAACCAGAGTATCCCACCGCTCCCAGAAGTCACTGTCGGCAATCGCACTAACGGCCTCACCCAACTGGCTCTGGATTCCTGACGGAACCGAGATCATCAAGGAGATCAGCTCGCGCTTGAGAGTGTTAACTTCATCCTGCTGCAGCTTGTAATTTCCATCTTCGTCCGTCCAGTTGCGTTTGATGAAGTTCTTGAAGCATAGAGCACTAGCAAGACGTGTGTTGTAAGGTGTGGTCTCCGATGCGGTGATGTGAAGAAGCTGTACCGAGAAACCGGGCTTCTGTTCTTCCTGACGAAGAGTAATCTCGGCTGAAAGAAAAAAAAACCACATCAGTCAACATTAATTGCAGTACTCATGGGTCAACTCATAACTCACCCGCCTTGTTTTGCCTGGGGTCCAAGCTTGCCTCTAACAGAGCTCCAAGACCCTCCGCCATCTTGTTACGTGGGGTATCAACACAAGTGAGGGGGATAGATTAGGAAAAGGAAAAAGAGGAAAAATGGGTGAGAGCAGATAGGAATTAAGTATTCAGTGGCTCAAAGGGGAGCAGGAGTGTTGACAACCACAGAAGGAAAAAGATAAAAGATCCAAAGCTCAAAGATAATAATGCGAGCACTCAATAAATTGTAACAACCCACATAAACACTGAAAGTACGCTAAGCTTAATGGAGTTAGTACGTCACATGCTTGAGCCTCTCCTTGCCTCAGGCATCCAGCTGAATATTCTGAATGAGCGTTTTGTATGGGGGAGCATGAAGGAGGTGAGAAAGAAATATGTATAATTGAAGAGTAGTATTATGTGGTAAATATTTTTATTTAATTCTCTATATTCATATGCTTTTCGTGACAAATACAAACTCCTATGGAACCATCATTGGGAACCATTGATGCTTAGACAACAATGTTGCTAACGCCGTTAGCCAAATCCGTCTCCTTGGCCTGAGACAGAGCCTTGACCTGGTCAAAACAGCCGGCTGCGGCGGAGAGGAATCCAAGGAATGGTTTGCTGGGTGCAAGGACACGAGAAATATACTCGGGGTGGAACTGAACACCCACGAACCAGGGGTGGTCCTTCAGCTCAACAATCTCCATGCGCTCGCCCTGGTCATCCTTACCAATGAAGTGAAGACCGGCAGCCTGGAGCTGATCGATATACTCGGGGTTAACCTCATAGCGGTGGCGGTGGCGCTCATCGATAGAGGTGCGGTCCAATCCGTAGAGAGAACGGAGCTTAGACCATTCGGAGTTCTCCTGGAAGAGGGTAGGACGGGAACCAAGACGCATAGTACCGCCGAGGTTCACCTGGTCGATCTCAGGCATGTACACCACGATCGGATGGGTGGTACGCTCGTCAAGTTCAACGGAGTTCGCACCCTCGAGACCACAGACGCTACGGGCGTATTCAATCACGGCAATCTGCATACCCAGGCAGATACCAAGGTAAGGCTTGGACTTGGTGCGGGCGTGATGGGCAGCGCGCATCATACCATTGGTGCCTCTAGTACCGAAGCCTCCTGGAACCAAGATTCCATGGGCGGTGTGGACATCATACCAGGCCTTGTGATACTCTTTGGAGTTGGTCTCCTCCCACTCGGTTTCAAGGTGCGAAGCATCGACCCAGATGATATTGAGCTTTCGGCGGGAAGCCATAGCCGCGTGCTCAAGCGACTTGATGACGGACAGGTAAGAGTCGTGGAGACTGACATACTTGCCAACCAGAGCAATGTTGACAGTCTCAAATGTGTGCTCCTGCGCAGTCGTAAGGGTCTTCCACTGTTTCCAAGTGGACTGACCCTTGAGCAACTGAGTCTGAGAGATTTCGAGCTTCTTCATGTTAAGAAGGTCACCCAGAACACCAAGGAAACCTTGCTGCTCGAGAAGCAGAGGGACGTGGTAGGTAGAGCTGACATTGTGCACGCCAATCACCTGCTCTGTCTCAACCTGGCAGAACATGGCGATCTTATCGGTGGTGGCCTTGTCAAGGGGTTTCTCACAACGGCATGCAATAAGATCGGGGCTCAAACCAGCTGAGCGAGCATCCCGGATAGCCTGCTGGGTAGGCTTGGTCTTCAATTCATCGTGGATGACGGGAACCAGGGAAACGTGCTAGGAAAGAGTCAGAATTGGCTGCAATTCGAATGGTCTGTTGGTTGAACATACGATCTGGACAAAATTGTCCTTGCCAGCTCGACGGCGCAGCTGACGCAGGGCCTCAACGAAAGGAGCACTTTCAATGTCACCGAGTGTGCCACCAAGCTCGATAACACAAACATCCGGCTCCTCGTTGGTGTCGTCAGCGGGGGTTCTAGCCACACGCTCGATCCATTCCTGGATAGCGTCTGTCAAGTGCGGCACAATTTGCACTGTGCGTCCAAGGTAGTCGCCGCGGCGCTCCTTCTCGATCACATGCTTGTAGACTTTTCCGGTTGTGATGTTGTTATCCCTTCCAAGGGTAACTCCAAGGTAGCTAGATCGCAGAAGATCAATTAATCTCCGGTCAAATAAACCCATGGAGACAAGAACCTACCGCTCGTAGTTTCCAAGATCAAGATCGGCTTCACCACCGTCGTTCAATACGAACACCTCTCCGTGCCTAATAGATCACCGTCAGGAACAGCATTCAGAAATGAGGACTGATCAACCACATACTCGGTAGGGGCCATGGTTCCCGCATCGACGTTCATATAAGGGTCGATCTTGATCGAGGTGACTCGAGCACCCTGAGTCTTCAGCAGCAATCCGGTACTTGAGGCTGGAGAAAGTTAGACCGAGTGGACTTTATTTTCTAGTTTGGTTTAAAGGGAGGTGTACCAATCACGCCCTTCCCGATACCACTGATGACACCTGTTATACATGAGTCAGTTACTGCTTGCTCATAATAGATTGACTCAGAATAAATACCTCCAGAAACCACGACGTACTTCATCTTGGTGATGATAGGGACAAAAAAACCCAACTGAGACAAGAAATATGTGATTTGATATTGAGTTTAAAAAGAATGACCAGTAAAAACAAAGACCCTCAAGAAGAAAAGAAATGTAGGGTGCCGTTCCTGGCTTCTGCCAAGGGGGAAGAAAGAATGAAATAATTTTTGAAGCCGCAAGAAAACCGCCTCTCTGTGGTCACCGCCCCCCCACTTTGATTGACTTTTTCTGCCTTCTCGATAACTATGGGTCATGTGATTTGAATGTGATCAAAAGGGTAAAGAGAGGGGATATGCTTTGATAGTGTGTACTCTGTTTATCTAAGGGAATGGATTCCCCAGGGCAATTACATGCAAACAGCCCATAGCTACCACCGTTAATAATCTTAAACCTTTGAAGCTCATCCCTAACAAAAGTACTCCGACATGTAACTAACAAGTTTAGAGTCTAACCTTAACCTCATCCCTCACCGCCTTTTCTGCCACATATGCTGGGCGGTGTGTGACATCAGTACTAAGTACATCAGGTGATTGGGCTGGCATATCTTCATCTCCAGTGCGTGATTGATAAACCCCTCTCAATCCACATCACATCACTTGCTTGTTGTGTCATCGATCCGGTGGGGTACTGGTTCCATTGATATTCATCATTATAACCCTGTGATCCCGGTCCAATTCACTATCCGCTGCCGATCAGTGTCATTTTGCGCGCCGGTATTGATCACCAAATACCCACCGTTGCAGCTTGCCAGACATAATCTGAGTCCCTGCATGTGTATTTTCTTATCATAGGAGCTGCCTATGTAGTCAAAAGCTCTTATTTGTCACTTCTGAAGAGTAAAATTCCCTATCTGTCCTTTGATTGCCTATCATGGGTGATGCAATACCTGGACTAACCTGACTGTCAAATAGTTCACAAACCACCACCTCCTGACTATACCCTCTTTATGCTACTGGGCGGATGTCTCCCGATGATGTTCCACACTTCTCCCAGCACAAACCCTCGTCAACTAGCTTCGCAGATGTTTTCAAAACTCTAGGTGTCGGTCGACCTAAATCGCATTCCCCAGTCTCATTACAGGAAAGCAGCAGCGACTCGCTCTCTCACTCGGATAGTCGCGGAACAAATCGGCGTGGACACAGATCCGAATCAATGCATCGTGGCAGTGTCGTGTCGAGTTCCTCGGACACTCCGAGTGGCCTGGATTTCGAGACGTCACTCCACAATATATCGCAAAGGCAAAATATAACCCAGGCGATTGAAGAGGCTGATAGTTTATCAAAAGGTCTCTCATGGTTCAACTCCGAGCAGTCCGTGGTGCTGTGGGAGGCTGCCGGATATCTTTTGCATCATGAAAGCTCGTTGGATGCTCAGCAAAGTGGTGCCAGATTGTTAGAAGCGATCGCAGCCCGTCAAGATCTATCTCCCTCAGCTAGGCGCCTGATTTTTGAATCTATAGCTTCGCCCGCTGAACCGGATGTGATTGCTGCGCGCGTACAGTCGTTGATCTCCCTATCAGATCACGGCAGGAAGTTGGATTTCGCGACTTCCTCAATTCTCCACATCATCTCCTCGTGGATTGTTCCGTTCTATGAGACAATCGCATCTGCACGATCGAAGGCGAAAAAAGGAAAAGTGGTTAAAACACACGGACCCAGTCACGATGAAGCAGTGTTTGGAGATCTCTTCCAATTCGCGGTCGACCTGATCACTTTGCAGCGAAAACAGCCAACCCAGGAAGAAATCGAAATGCTTCTCACAGAAACATTTACCATTTGCAGGAGAACAAGTGTTGCGGCGGATATCAAGAACTCTTTGGCCGTATTCGACGCCGTCATTATGTACGCCGATGTGCCAGACATAAGCTTCCCAACTCTCCTGGAAGTCCTTTGCAGCATCCATACATCAGTCAAACCCCTCTCTGGGCCCACATCGCGAGCAGTGCGCAGTCTAGCCAAATCACGAAGACAAGCGGAGATGGTAAACACACTTCATGCCTTCCTGAGAGAGTCGTGCGCCGTCGAACAAAGTCGGAACTTGAATGTTCTCCGTGGTACGCTTTATGTGTTCTCGGATTTTGTTCGTGCTTATGGACAAGATGGCATGCCTGAGCTTCCCTTTGATCAACTGATGGAATCATTGCAAGTCATTGCCCAAAAGGACGATAGCAGAGTGGATGCAGACCTGTTGGATCTGTGTCTAAATATTCTGGAAGGAGACTATGTTCGAGTCGGATTAGAACAGGATTGGATGGCATTTGCCAATCTTCTCATGCTCTGTTCTCGCAGGCTTGTGGACGAGTCCGCACCATCCCCCACTTCCGCAACTAGCCCTCAGCTCAAACCTACGTACGACGAAACAAAATCCTACATTCTGGCAAATCTCATCCGCATTGCCTCTGCGCTTGAATCTCAGTGGGAACAACTCAACAAAGAGCAGAAACAGCATGCGGTCCGGTTCCTCACGAAGATATACCAGCACATTGATCCTCCACAGGCCGAAATCATAATCCATTCGATGAGAGAAGACAAACTCTGCCATCCTTCCAACAACTCAGATTGGGCTCGGCATTGCCGTGAGCTGGTCGAGTATTTCGTTCAATCACGAAAGCAAAGCTCGGATATCCGTATCCTGGCCTTGGACACGTTGAAAGAAGCTCTTTCCGGTCATGAGGATTTGCTTTTTGCACCAGAGCAAGGCCTTCTCGGGCTTCTATTGAAGGATTTCTCGGCAGAACATGATCTTCTCTTCTTGGAGTCCCTGGTGTCTTTGTTAACCGACCCGGCCATACAGTACAGTGATGATGATACGTTCAAGTTGCTGATAAGCACCATCGGAGCGCCGATGCAGACGGAGCTCAATCGAGACGAACCGCGCGAGCATCCTCCAAACCATGGATCTCAACGCCGTACATCTACCACCAGTGTCTTGGAGTTAAGCTTGACAAACGTCTGTGCTGTGGGCCTCGTGAAGATGATGCTGCGTGCCTTGAATCTCTCCTCGACCAAAGCTGTGATGGTTTTCGAGGCGCTTCTAGACATTGCTCAATCTCCAAGTCGACCAATAGACTCTCGTTTGACGGTCTTAAAGCTACTTTTCCGACTACGATGTGACATGGCTGGGTCAGTCACAGTCATATCAACATCGGAGAGTGACTTCTTGAACAACGTGCTGGGTCGTAACCTCGATGCTGGCTCTAAACTACAGGCCCCCAGCGATAGCCCAACCCGCGAGATTCCTCAGCATGATACCTCACCCGTCTCACCAACTGGGAAAGTTCCAATGAGGGAGTCTGCGTCAACCCCTATGTCGAAGTCGGCCCCGGGGCGTGGCTCTATCTCTGCCCGTGGGTCAAAACTGACGGCCCCAGTGTGGACGTATGCTTTGCCACAAGTTCTTCCAGAGCAGCCACCTGGAGAATCTAGCCCTGTTGTATTTGCTTACGCCCACCCGGAGGAATCCCCCCCGGCCGAATCAATAACACCAGATACCAGAATCACGGGGCTGTTGAAGGTCAAGATGTGGGTCGAAGTTGTGATCACCTTATTGCAACGAGAAGCCGACTGGGATGTTTACAGCTACATTCTTACTCATATCGGACCTCAGCTTGGCAACAAAGACTTTTTCCGGGACGCCATCCCTCAGATCACGCTCCTTCGCAGCATTCTGTGTGATCAGGTCAAGAATGGAACTTTCCACGAGCCCCCTGAAACCACTGGATTGAAAAAGAGCGATGTGGCTGCCTGTATCTTCGACGCGCTTTGTATGCTTGTCAGCTACCACGAACACTTTGCTAAGAGTGAAAAAGATGATCTCGTCCGAGCTTTCATGCAGGGTATCATCGGATCATGGGGCGGCACGTCCCGTGGGTGCATTCAAGCACTGTCACTCTGTTGCCATGAAATACCAATGTCAGTCACGAAATCATTGAACAGCATTCTTGATAGGATGTCAAAGGTGATCACCATGTCAAACATTGCCGTCCATATCTTAGAGTTCTTGGCTCTGCTTGCAAGATTGCCTGATGTTTACGTCAACTTGCGTGAGGAGGAGATCCGCACCGTGTTCGGCATCTGCATTCGATTTTTGCAGACATCTCGAGAGCATCGGTACAAAGCCGCTGAATTGGCTGCAAGGGCCTCTCTATCAAACCAATCTCCTCAGTCTAGGCTCAGTGCTGGGGCAAAGGAAATTGCCACCCCTGCAGCTGAAGCTCTCGATACCTCTCAAGATGGAATGTCAAAGTATATCTCGAATCTCACCTACCATGTCATGGTCTTCTGGTTCTTGTCTCTGAAGCTCCAGGATCGGCCCAAACATGTGAATTGGATCACCAGCAGGCTCATCTATCACGACGAACATGGAAAAGAGGTGGTAGAAGAACAAAGCCAAGTATTTATCGATCTGATGCAGCGGGTTGCTTATTCGGATCTCGGAGAGACCATCCCCTTCGAGACCTTCCCTCCTTCCCCTGAGGATGGCCCAGTTGCAAAGAAGTCCTGGATTGTCGGCATGAGTATCGTCACAGTCGAGAGCGCCGGAGTATCTGGATTGTCTCAGATTACGAAGCGCCAGGCATCGGGTACCACATACTCTGTCTATCAACAGCGGACGGCCCCAGTTCTGCCGCATCAAGTTCCTCCAACTCCAGATGCCCATTTACATTCCGACTCCATGCGCACGGCAATCCTTCCGAGTCATATCATGCTTCAGTTGACTGCCACTGCGTTCCCTACACCTACAGTCATGCAGCCTATCCCGGTTCCGGAAGACGATATCACTCGACGTGCGATTAGTAATTTTGATCGCACCGACATTGTGGATGGTCACCGGATCGGTATTGTTTATATTGACAATGGCCAGACAAAGGAAGCGGATATTTTATCTAATACTGGCGGCTCTGCAGATTATGAAAACCTGCTGTCGGGTTTGGGGACCAAGGTGTCGCTTCGGAATCCCCAATTCAATCCGCAAGGATTGTATGCCGATACTGATGGAGAATACACCTATGCTTGGCGGGATCGTGTGACTGAAATTGTCTACCACGTTGCAACGATGATGCCTACGGACTTTGATCGTGATCCGGCCTGCGTGAACAAGAAACGAAACCTTGGCAATAACCATGTTACGATCGTGTTCAACCGATCCAACTTGCCCTTCAACTTTGACACAATTCCATCCGAATTTAACTCTATCAACATTGTCATCACCCCGTCCTCTCGGATTGCCTACGATGAAAGTGGCAATGCCAATGGCGAGACAGACCCGCAGAAGCTCTACTACAGTGTGCAGGTCCTGAGCAAGCCCGGATTCCCAGACGTCTCACCTGCTGCGGCACCAAAGGTCATTTCAGGCAAGAACTTGGCAGCCTTTGTTCGCATTCTTGCTCTCAATGCGTCCGTCTTCTCACTTGTCTGGAGCAACAAGGGTGGCGAGCACACCTCGTCCTGGTGCACCCGTCTGCGAGAAATCAAGAAAGTCCGCGAGCGGGCTCTCACGGCCCAAAGTCAAGGCTCTGAAGCCGCTGAGGGGGCTTATCCAGGTCTGCGGCGGAATACCAAAGCCAATATCTTCTCGGAGGAACTACCATCCCGTGCACCTCAAGTACAGACGGATTTCGCTGCGGAATGGAATGCAGCGGCAGACACGAACATTCTCCAGAATCTGGATTTCTCCCGCTGGGCCCGCTGATCCGTCTTTCTTGAGAGTGGCGAGATGACCTCTGTGGTCTATCCTCCTCTCCTTTTACTGCTCGTATCTACAACAGATCCTCTCCTCTCACTTTCCTTCCCTTCATTCTCTCCTTATATTACACCACCCCTCCCCCTCCTTTCCCCTCTCGATGACCAACGACCCCTAGAAACGACTTCATGTACATCATCTTGTGCTTTTTCTTGATGCAAGACAATTGTTGCATTTGTGAATACCCCCTTTCCGCCCCAAAAGTTTTTTTCTTTTTTTTTCAATGTTGTGTCTGTCAGCGACTGTCGCGATTAGGATGAGGGTTCTTTTTAAAGTGAAATAAATCAGTGTTTTATACTAGACTTTGCATGATGTTGCCTTCTTTTTATCCATTTTCACCGACGTGTTTTGGATAGTCGGCCTTATGTCAGTTTATCATTATAACGTCCGAACAGGCCCAACCTCCCAAATCGAATTTTGTTCTTTCACGGCTAATTAAAGCTGTGTACATCGACTACTGGCCCTTTGTTAACCAACACTAGTATCGTCTGACGTTATATCAAGGCCTAGAAACCGGTAATGAAGATCCTACAACCTTATTGCTCATTTGTTTATTCGGAGCAGTCAAGGTGACATACTATGGTAAAATAATATAGCTACACCTTACTAACACATACTCCACGTGGGTTGATTGTGGAAACAAACAGTGTTTCTATATCCTAGCGGTATGATATGAAAGAAAGTGGCACCGCATCTGCAATCAATCCAGTTGACTCTGTACACAGGACAAGGTACTTTTATCCGCGTGCTTATTTGCACTTTCCGAAGGGCTGACTAGCCAATTGCTGTTGTAGAATGTAATTAGCACATTTCTCTTGGTTTGGCCCGTTTTGTATTCAGGATCGTCATACCACACAGAGCTTGGATTCACAGTTACCCAAGCTTCCGTCCTGCTTGCACTTTCCTCCAGAGGGGATCTATTATTGAATTAGCTGGGTTGAACGGAAGATGATAGATAGGTATGGATGGAAATGATTTCATACCGAGCCAGCCATGGAAAGGCCAACCAAGGCGAGAGCAGTGAAGATGGTGAAACGCATGATGATGGTGGATTTGGAGGTTGAAGGTGGATTGTTGAGGGTTGGAGAGTTGTTTGTTGTGAGATATCAATTCGAGGGCATGGGGGGACCTACTTATACCTATTTCTTGGGAAATATTTACAACCGAGATCTTCTGGTCGATTGCTTTGTTTGGGATGTTCATCCCGATTAATTATAGACGGTCAAATGGAATTTATGGGGCTGCAGAAAGGTGATGTCGATCATGAACCAAGTTGAATGTGAATTGTTGTTCTTCATCTTTATCTATGAGAACAATACTTCACTAAGTAGACAAGCGAATTCTTTTGCCGATGTTATTTTGTTATTTTGTTATTTTGTTATTTTGTTATTTTGATATCTCATTAATCTCTTATTGTATTGCAATTGATATCTTATGATATATGTAACTACACTCGCGTAACAGGTAAACAGGCCATGACAGACCATATCAAGCACAATATACCAAGTACTTTGTACATTTTATACAACATCCATTGCCTTACACTTTCTATGTTGTAGAATAGCCAAACATAACTGTTATACGGTTATACGGTTATACGGGTATAGCTAATAATAGGCCACATCCGATGCGGAACATAGGGCTGTATATATACCCGGTGCCAAGGCACCAACCATTTGACAAGCGAACCTCGTCAGGGGCTTAGCACAGTTTTATACGTATAAAAATATAAAAATAGCATTAAGAATACTTTAAACCTGGAACATAAATTGATCAGATCGTGCTTGTCCAACCAGAACGTGTCGTCAGCAGCAGAGCCCCCTTTAAGCCCTATACAGAAATAAACCAGTGGGACCATCAACTTCTAGAATATCAAGTTTCGACAGGTCCTATACTAAGTTAAGCGGAACATAAGCAATCTATAGACATGTAGGGATTAATTTATAGGCGTATGCTTCAATATATATTGTTCCCTCGACTGGAAGTAACAGAATCGCAACCACATTCTTTCTTTTTCGTACGCTTCAATATCCCAGACTACTCTTACTGTCGTTTCGTCTTGTCTCTTTGGCAATCACATTCTTTTTTTTTATATCTTATACTTCTTCAATATCCTATCGCTCTCGCTTTCTACCAGAATGTCATCAAGGACAGCACTTAAAGATCATTCGAGTCCTCTTCCAGTGGTATGGGGCTCTTATAATTGTTACTATGCGAAGTATGCTAATCGCTTCCAACCCTACCTTAGTGTGACTCGTGCTTCTCTCGAAAGGTGTGAATCAAACTTCCTATAAAATAGTCAGTTTTACTAACCCAAACATAGGTCCGTTGCGACAGAGGCAATCCATGTGGTAATTGCCAGGATAATAATACCACCTGCTCTCGTCAGCGAGTCATGAAACGAACCAAAAACAGCAGTCAGCTGGTGGTGAAAAACAGAAGCCGAGCGCGTCCAAAATCACCAGCAACTCCAATCCCTCAAGATCCGCAAATTTCACTTTCACCACTGGGACTGCACGATTATTCTCCAACTACGTCCAACGCATATCCCAGGATTGACTATCAACAGTCTCATGGCGAATCTCCGGGTTCCAATAAACCTCTCTCGCTTCATGATGCTCATGTCACCATTCGGTATCAACTAGACAATCTGAAATGGCTAGCCATCAATCGCCGCCAGATCTTGGAATCAGGATTGGACCTGGCTTCTCAACTCTCGGAGAGTTTTGAAGACCCCGTGCACGTTGTTAGCGACATCACTGTCAACGAAGGGCAAATAAGAACACCTTCGTTTGAATTATTAACCTGGATGTTAAAAGGTACCTCTTTTATTACTTGGTGTTCAATCAGACTGGCTGATTCTGATATCTTTCAATAGACATTAAGGAGGAAAGCTTCGGCTCCTTTGTTAGGGATTACTTCAGACACATATCAGAAGCAACACTCAAGCAAATGGGACTCAATCTCCTTCATAGGACCGGATCGCCTCACGACCTGCTCATCAGCACTATTTGTGTTAATTGCATGGCCTCGAAGTTTCTGACTGCCATCACCACTACTGGTATTGACAGTGAACTTATCCACGAAATGACACATAGCGTAGTGCAATTCCAGGCGGCAGCAAAAGTAGCTCTTCGGAGCATCTCTCTCTTAACGAGTCCTTCGCTGGGACTCTTACAGGCGCTTCTTTCCGGTGTGAGTATTGATAATCCTGGAAAGCAATGTATCGAATCTAATGAAAATCAGATATTCCTCCATCAAGGGTCCGGCGATATCACTGTATGTTGGGAACTTACCAAAGCGGCCTGCAGGGTATGTATGAGTCTGGGTCTTGACACTATCATGAAGACAGGAGGCACTGTGAGTGAAGAACAGTATTACTGTGTCGCTTGGTGCTATATTCTGGATAAGAATTTTGCTTTCAAGATGGGAAGATCTAAGTCTTTACTTGATATTGATCTTGGACACTTCATTTCCGATCGATCCAGTTACCAGCACCCCACCTCCGACCTTTTTCAAATTTACATGAGCCTTGCTAGAGTGCGAGCTGCTCTCGTGCCGTACCTAAGGGGACGCTCATCAACATTGACAAGTGGTCTATCATCTTCCCATGGAATTTGGAAACTTTGGTTGGTTAATATGCAACAAATTCAAGAGAGGATTGAGCATGTGAGGTTCCAATTACTTGGACATATGTTTAGTTGCACTACTGACTTGTTACTTAGATTTCCGGTCCATATCCGGCGTGGAGGGGGCTGGATGCTCAATCTGAAATATCAGCTCTCCAATTCGCCTATCACTCGGTTATGACCACCATCTTCCATATCACTGAGGGCGCAGGAGACCAGTCCATTGATATACGCAAGCAGAGTTTGTTAGAGGCCCACCAGGGTATATCTTCACTAGTCTCGATATGTATATCTGCTGAAAGGCAAAACACGGTGGCTTTGTTGCATTGGTGAGCTATGTTCTGCACATGAAGATTAGAATGAGCTCTGATGAGGTATCTAGGACACTTCTCGTCTACCCCATCACCGCCTACTTCGTACTATTCTGCAATTTCATCGCAACATCAGATACCGATGACTTCAAACTCATGAGTACGATTACCAATTGCTTGACCCGCATTGAAACAACCAGCCGTCCAATTATTCAAGTACGAACGATCTTCCAGCACTTTTTATCTCTCGCCGGAGCAGTTTTCGACGATGAGTCAAATGCAAGTGTTCCAAGTCAAGATCATCAATTACAGTCTCAGTCAACTACATTGCAACCTTGGATACCAAACGACCTATTTCTACATTCAACGGCCGACGCCGTTTCTCCTTTTTCCCCGTCTTTACTGGCTGGGATGGAGGATTTCTCTGAGATACCCTTTTTTCCGGAGAATGAGATGTTTATACCCTTTAGCGGTCATCTTCCTGGTTTCGGAAATGATCCTAGCATCTGATTCGTTTACAGTTTCAACTATCTCGAGCAAATGTTCTTGAATATGTATATGTATAGTTAATGTATTTATCTAGGAGTTAGGAGTTGGTATAGTTGAATACAATTTTCGGTTTCATGTTTGCTAATTCGATTATGCAATAATATAGAAAGTGAAATTGCAGATTCCGTTCTGGGTATAGCCTCTAGGCTAGATGAAGTGGCTACACCCACAGTGAACATACAACATCCAATACCGAGCCCATTAGACTCTAAACATCGGCCAACAAGTGAAAATGATGTAATTAATCTATTTGGCGGTCCAACTCATTGAAGTTGGAACGAAAATACACAGCCAAGTTCCATGGGGTATTTGTTCCGACTATAAATAACCGCATACACGTTGACTTACCTTATTAGGAAGAAGACACATATTTTATATCACCTCTACAGCGCTATATTATCTATATTATCTATTAGGGGGCTTTGTTTTAAGACATCTTTATTACAATATAGAGTCTCGTTAGGAGTACAGATTTGTGGAAATTACCTAGTGACTCTAGATACTATCTAATAGGTTCGGGTCTCTTTGCGCTCAGATGTTTCGGATCTTCCCCCGAACTACTAGCCCTAAAAGAAACAGCCACTAAACAACATGTCTCAAACTCTCGGAGTCTATACACATATTAGGCAGAACTTTTTAAATGATAAAATAGTACGATAATCGCGCAATAATATATAGCTATAATATAAAATACTTCCAATTCCTGTTCCCCTCTCTTTAGGTCTTTTATACTGTCTTTTCCGAGAACCGCCTGTCACTACTCTTAGTTGTTAACCTCGCTGACTCTTTCTTCTATTCATTCTTCTCATATCATACATACATATTTCCATCCTTATACCAATCTGATATCTCAAATGCTGTGCTACTTGAAGTATGCCGCTGCAGGCTTGGCCGCTGCGACTCTGGTCTCAGGTCAAACGTACACTGACTGCAATCCAATGAAAAGTATATCTCATATGTTGTACTCAACAATTCAAAACAAGACATCTCTCTGATATATTATAGAAACTTGCCCTGCCAATCCTGGCACAACCGAGTCCAGACACACTTTCGACTTCACCCAGAGCTCGGGTCTAGATAAGTGGACTACTACTGCCGGCAATGTCAAGACGGGCTCAAACGGCGCCGAGTTCACTGTCAGCAAGCAGGGTGAGGCTCCCACCATCCAGACAGACTTCTACATCTTCTTCGGTGAAGTCTCCGTCACCATGAAAGCAGCCCCAGGCACTGGCATCGTCAGCAGCATCGTGCTCGAGTCGGATGATCTCGACGAGATCGACTGGGTAATTTACCATACTCATCCACCACTCTATTTCTTACATCTAACCTCAATACCTAAATCAGGAAGCCGTTGGCAGCGACACGACCGAAATTGAATCAAACTACTTCGGAAAGGGAGATACCACGACCTACGACCGCGCAATCTGGCACCCTACCTCGGCACCCCAGGAGACATTCCACACCTACAAAGTCGTCTGGACCAAAGAAGCCACCACCTGGTCCGTCGACGGAAAGGCCCTCCGCACTCTATCCTTCAACGATGCCAAATCCGGAACCAGATACCCCCAGACCCCCATGAACGTGCGTCTGGGTATCTGGGCCGGCGGCGACCCATCGAATGCGAAGGGTACGATCGAATGGGCTGGTGGCGAGACAGATTACAGCAAAGTTCCTTTCATCATGTATATCAAGGACGTCACTATTGTCAACTACAACCCGGCCGAGTCTTATACCTGGTCTGACCAGACTGGTTCTTATGAGAGTATCAAGTTCACCAGTTCTGTTAACTCGACTTCTTCGACTAACTCCACTGCCTCGGCTACGTCGAAGACGACTTCGCCTACTACTTCTGGGTAAGCTTTTATATCCTGTCTGTCTGTTAGCGCTGTGTCTAACTGTCCTGATCTTACTAGAAGCCTTATCTCTGCTGCCAAATCTGCCACGCCGTCGGGCTCTGCCTCCCCCTCCGGCTCTGGCTCGGTTTCTTCTAGTTCTAGCTCCCCCTCCGCTTCGCCGGCTTTTAACGCGGCTTCGAACTTGGGCGCTGGTAGCTTGGGTTTCTTGTCTGCCCTTGCGGCTTTCTCTGGGTTTCTTTTCCTGTAGATTAGTTACTTGATATTGGATTTTATCTATATATCGGCTATGGCAGTTGATAAATGGTACATTTGTATTCCGACATTCTCCATTCTCTTCTCTTCTTTCGAGGATGTATTTATATATCAAAATAAGTGTAGATAAACGGAATTTCTTGCCCATTCCTAATTAGGAAAGTCCACGGGATGTAACTTTGTGCTTCCCTTCTTCTTCTCTATAGCCTTTCATACACGGAGCCTACATTCCCTGGTCTGTCTTTCCAGCAGACTTTTGCGAAAAGGTTGACAGGGAGTCGCATTAGACTAATTAAGCTAGACTTATACTATATAACTATTCGTACACTTTCTATTACTTTAGCTAGTTCGAGTGCTGAGAAAATGCATATAATGTCTACGTGGTGCCTAAGTACCTTTTGTATAGGTAAGTCATACAAAATATACCTACTTTGTAGATTGGGGGTATCTACTAGGGCGCACTAACACCAGTACGGACGACAAGTATGCCACTGGCACATAACTCTGTGATTGGTTCATATTGCCAGCAGTAATTTAGATCCACTCTCACTTTACAAAAACTAGTTTTTTATTTTATTTAATAGACCGTAGCCACGATATGATCTATATGGGTCACGTGCTTGGAACCCTGACATCCAGTGTAGAGCGACTACTTGAACGTTTTGAGATGTCTTAGAAGCAACAGACAACAGACACAAGAATACATAAGAATACAAAAACAGACCAACGCGGACGAAAACCAAACAAGAACTGGGCCGACGAAAACACTGCCGCAGTCTGGAGTGCAGGGAAGATACCCTGCACAACAAGAAGATGACTTATCAGTTCTTCGCTCAGAATACCTCAAAGAGTTTTGAAGCTTCTTTTTCCGTTATTCTTTGTGGTATACTGAGGTAAAGGCCCGTAGGGGGTGCGATGAACTTTACCGGAACCCCAAGCTCATTTGCGTCCCAATGAGACGGCCTGTTAAGTGCTTCTTCGGGAGCGCCCCTAGAATCTGGCCACTCAATGTAGAATGGAAGGCGAGGGCGTTCAACCGGACGCGGAGTTATGTGAGAAGTTTCCTCGACCGTGAATACAACGGAGTCTATGTATCGACACTCTTGGTTAGTATATAACGCTTCGTAAAAAATACTTTTCGCATAACTCACGAGGCTTATAGCATTTGTGGAACCACGGGCATTGCCACCGCGTCTTTTTTTGTATTGGCGTCCTGGGCCTTCCGCGCCTTATTGGCGGCCTTGGTATTCCTTTTCCCACTGACGACCTATGGCCGATATAGGGTTGACCCCCTACAAGCCTCCCGGATATACAGCCTAGATATATCCTTTATTAGCATAATACGCCATCGGAGAGAGAGAAAAAACAGCAAGGTTGACATACCAGTGCCAAAACAAGGCGGCGCCGATGATCAAATCAGCATAATGCCTCTCTGCAGTTGAAAGATAAATGAGCGTGGATTGAAGTTGATTTGACCAATCAGTAAGTGTAGATTAACGTGGTTTTGACCAGACAGTGAGTGTAGATTGAGCTTGTTCTGATGAAATACTGAGGCGTAGATTGAAGTGGTTTTTAACTAAAGAGTGAGCGAGGCTGTTGGTATTGGCCAATGATCATGAACTCACCACCATTTCACTTTTATTGAAGGTGTTTCAAGGATCAGAGAAAACAAGAAAACATCAGATTGCTTTCGTTTATAATTCAATGGGTTTTTAATTTTGTCTCTCGTTTTTCTTGATTCGCGTTCCTTCTTCTCCTAGGGCGGCTAAAGCCTAAATCCCTGATTTTAGATACTTAAGTGGCTAGGAATGGTCGAACGACACTTTTTACAATATCAATTGTCTGGGATACCACCATAGATAGTCAAACCAAAAGGAAATAGGAAAAAAAGAAAACAGAGAAATGTGATGTAGAGCACATGTGCGAGTGCAAGAGCCAGGCAATGCAAAGAAAGGGAAAGATGCAAGAGTTTTGTTGTGTACAAAGCCCATAGCCGTAGCCGTAGGAAAAGAAGGTTGCAGTGCCTGACCGATGGAAAGAGAGATCCTAGGATAGAAATACACATATCCAAAATGTACAGTTTTCGAGTCCAATTGAGATTGGAACTTATTTGTATTCACCAGTCCATAATTCCGTTTCAAAACACCATCATCACCAACCAAAGATCTCACCAACACTGAGAGTACTCCAGCGCACACCACCAACAGCAACGACCATCAAGACAACATCGACAACAGCCAACACCACGGAGCCCATCATGAAGCGGGGGCTGAAGATACGGTAGAGCATGAGATGGCGACGGAGATGACCGGCCCACATAGTCGTGGCGAGATTAATAGTCGCCAAGTAGAGGATATGTGTTCCAGCGGCCTGTACGACATCGGAGAGGATGCGTGTGGCTGGGTTCTTGTTTGGGTTTGAAGCTGGAACACGGTCGTGGGTCTGGAGGGGACGTTTCCAGAGGACAGTAAGGGGGACGGCGATGGCGGCGAGGATCTGTGCGCCGAAGGTATTGAGGATGACGAGTAGTGGGGACCAGGGGTATTGGATTGAGGTGAGGGGGATGAAGGCTGTTTCCCACTGGATGCTGGAGAGGGTGGCCTGGTGGCCTGTTTTGAAGAAGTAGAAAGAACCCAGGACGCCGAGGATGACGGGGCCGATGGAGGAGTTTGACAATGTTAGGTTGTTTGTGTCGAGGATTTCGAGGAGAGAGAGGATTTGCCAGAGGAGGAGGGCGATGGCGCCTTGGCCCATTGGCTTCTGCATGAGGATGATAGCGAGGGCGAAGTTGATGAGTATGAAGCAGAAGTGGGTTCCGTAGACGTTGCCGAAGCCGAGGATTGTGACTGTTGTTCGTGGGCCTTGTTGCTGACCAGCGACTATAGGAGCCGGTGGGCTGTTGGGATCTTCGGTGGGTTTGCTCACGTTGATGCTGACGCAGGGCTTGCAGTATAAGTATGCTGCTGTGCCTGCTGCGAACGCGAGGGCGAGGACGAACTGGGCTAGGAAGACCCGGATGAACTTGAGTGTTTCCTTGCTTACGGGTAGCCACTCGCCGTCGTCGGCGCCTTCGAGGATCCAGAAAAGGGACGTGACGAAGAGACCGAAGCGGAAAGCAGAGCCGATCCATAGTGACGCGGCGCCTTCGTAGGACTTGGAGCCAGCGTAGAAGGATCGTACAACGCTAGGCAGGAAGAGGGTGACCAGGAAAGGAATGGCAATTTGCCAGGGGGCGGAGGTGGAAGAAGTCGATGAAGCATAGTATGTGGAGCGGCAGAAGGGCATCTGTTCTTCACGGCAGAGGCGGGAGAAAGACGCGACTCGGCCTAGGATCACGAAGAGGACGGAGTGGTACACACCCAGTACCCGGTCCGTGGTCTGCTTCTGCCGCATGGACGAGACACCCGCGCACACGCCGAATGTAGTGAGGAAGAACAGAAGAATTTCATCTTCCCAGATAGTGTATGAGTTCGAAGCAAATCCAATAGACTGAGAAACGGTAAAGAAAAGCGCAAGCCATCCCCACATTCCGTTCGGAAGAGGAAGGTTCAGGTTCGCAGGCTTCTTGATGAGAGCCGGCGTGGCTCCAAGGATGCTTCCAGCAGCAGCCAGGAGCACAGCTCCATCGACTATAGAAGTCTCGGTCAAGCCAGTCAATCCCAATACAGAACCGGCCACGGCACCCACGCTAGCACCTACGCTTGCGAATTCCAGCAGACGAGACGTGAGTTGCGTCCGGTCTGTCTTCAAGCCTCGGGCATAGATGATCAACAATACAATACTAGTAAAGAGAATCACAACACCTTGGATCATGCTTGGGACATCGAATCGAGCCCACAATCCACGGCAGATATCAAGAGTGTGACGCTGGTACTTGCGGTAGAGTTCATTGCTAGCGCGAGCAGCGGTCGACTTGGACGAGAAGCCCTTGGAAGCAGACTTCCACTCCTCTTCTGCAGCAGTCCAAAACAAAGCTGACTCTTCATCATCACCAGCACCTCTAGCAAGCGCATATTGGTGCTGATATCTCTTGACCTGGGCTGCAGTCAACCGGTTGACAGTCGCCAGGTTTGCCCAGTTGTCCCCACGTGGGCCAGAGAAAACCTCTTCAATAGGCGAGCCTAGGTTGTTGAATGGGATAGGCATTCCAAGGAGCAAAGACAGCGTCGGAACGAGGTCGATCTGAGGAACGAATCTGTCGCGCGCGAATTGAGGCGGGAGAAGCCTATCCTTGCTTGTGCGTCCGAAGATGCCACGCTTAGAGTACATCCACAACGCGGCCTCAACCTCATCATCAGACTCGCCACCGTGGTCGCCCTTAATGTCCATACCGTGATCTCCCATGACGACCAGAAGAGTCTCATCATCTAGCGCAGCAATGATATCGCGAATGATACGGTCCATTTCCTGAAGCTTGGATGCCATGGCAGCATGGTTAGGACCATATCTATGACCTGCATGATCTACGCCGAGATAATGGCCAAAGATAACATCCCATTTCTTGCTGTTCTCCGGGCGGAGGAGCGGGAAGAGATGCTCATTGACGCCATTGTCGACGGTGTGCAAGTCCCAGACGTTGAACGAGTCATACGCATGTGTGAGATTGGTATCAAAGTAACCCGGGAACAGCGATTGCCAAGTATCATCGCCGAGGTGAACCAGGTTCTTCCCGGCGCTATGCAACTGTGCGACAAGATTGTCCTCATCGATGGCGGTTCCGGCGAAGTTGGAGCCTGCTTCCAGGAAGGTGGGCAGGGTTCCGGTAGTCAGGCCCTTCAGACGATTCAGAGTGGTTGTCGGGGGATCCGCGATGAATGGTAGGAGGAAGGCGTTGGTGGGGTTTTCAACTGCGGTCTCGTAGAGGATAGGGATGTTGTTGTGGAAGAGGTGGACTGTGTCACTCTCTCCCTTCGAGGCGAATGGCACAGTGAAGTCATAGCGAAGGGCATCGATTATTATGACAACGGCCTTGTCAAAGGTTTTCTCGTGCCAGCAGCCTTTCTGCTGTTTACTCCCCAGAGCTGCAGTGTGTGGTTGGGTCAAAATGTCTTCGAAAGGTAGTACGTCGCATGATGATTTGTTCTCTAGAACCATTCGCGTCAGGAGAAATCCTTTTGTGAACAGATAAATACCGGCGACATGCAAGAGTCTGTCATTTATCCAGCGTCAGTTCAAATTGATTTCTCGACGCCTCAAGCTGGCAGCGTGCCTTAAACCTTGGGCTCTGCTAGACTTGAGAAGGAACCAACTCACAATATCCACGCCATAACACCTATCACACCAATATGCTTGGTCCTGAACTCATCCTCAAGCTCCAGCGCTTTCTTATCCAACAAACCAGCTTGCTTCCGTTTGGACTGGGCACTAGCGGATTGATCGGAGCTGCGAGGGGTGGCAGCTGGAAGACCGCTTTTAGGGCCGTTAGGGTTTGGACTAGTCCCCATATTCCCTGCAGGTGGTGTGACTACCATTTCCAAGGTCTATCGTATGGTCTCAGGTCGAGGTCGGGGGTAGCTGGTGCGCCAGGTCGCGGATCTGGGTACTGGAGGCCGAAGGGACACCGAAGGGACCGCGAACGATGAACACAGTGTGTTTTTTAGGTGCAGGGAAGCCGATAGCAAGCACAACTGAGCCGATTTAACCGGTTCAAGCAAGATACATCGAAGTCGGAGAAAAAGTATAGGCGGAGGAGATTGCGGAGGTCTTGTACCCCTTTCTGTGCTCTGTCGAACGGCTTCCCTATGTATCAAGAAGCTATAACATGCACATCATTCGAAGAAGGGACGTGTACAAAGCCCAATTAAGGGGAGGGGGAAGCTGTTGAGAAAAGATAATAATTCGTGACAGTCGCGGAACACACGGGTTAGGGAACTCGGCATCGGCGTTTCTCATTGGCCGGCTGCGGATACGTCGCAGAAGTTCCTTCAGGGCTATAAAATCCTTACGGGTTTTCCTCATCAATGTCCGGGCTTATACGTAGGCTATTGAATTGAAAGTCTCATGATAATATGATAAGAAAGGTCGCAGCATTTGAGAAAAATAGGGGCTATCGCTGCTTTTTGTTCATCTCTAAGCTCTGGGCCTTATGCTTTATTTCGGATGCGAAGCAGTACCTCGGTCTCTTTAGTCTCGCCAACCCACAAATACCTCGTCTGTCCGGAATCGTTGGGTGCAGGTAGATTCCTTCAATGGGGTGCGGAATCCCGTTTTATACGACATCATACCCGCCTGAGCAATCATGATTCCGTTATCAATGCAATATCGTTCATCTGTCGCAAAAACAGAGCCGCCCCGATCCCGCGCCATGATCCCCATCATCTCCTGTAGTCGCTCATTAGACCCCACGCCGCCGACAATAAGCACCTGCTTAGAGCCGACATGCGCCATTGCACGCTCGGTGATCTCAACCAGGATCGCGTACACCGTCTCCTGTAGGGAGAAGCAGAGATCAGCCCGAGTAGGTTGATCACCAGGATTCTGATCGGTCTGCTCTGCTTTATTCAACCCAAGAGACACAGCTAGCGCATCAATCGTAGCTAGGATTCCAGAGAATGAACAGTCCATACCCTTGACTACATATGGGAGATCAACGAGCCGATTCCCTTTCTTTGCGAGCTGCTCAATATTGTACCCGGGGAACGGATCGTTAGGAATATGTAGCGTGCGTGCAAACCGATCCAGGCAGTTACCAACGGCGATATCCAGCGTCTCACCGAAGATACGGTAGCGTTTATCACTATACGCAATGACCTGCGTATTGCCACCAGAGACATATAAGACGACGGGATTCTCAGCGCCGGTAATCAGACGGCCCATTTCGATATCTAGAAATTGTCAAAGTATATAAGCCACTTCGCACACCTAAAGACATCACAAATATTCCAGTAAGATGCTCGATAATTCTTCGAGCGATTAAAGACGTACGTCCAACACAGTGATTCACTGCAATCAATGGCTTGTCCCAAAGCAGACTCATCATCCGCGCCGCAATAGCTATGCTCTGCAGCGGGGCACCCATCCCAGGGCCTTTAGTGAAGCAGATACAGTCCACATCTTGCGGTGGCAAGGATGCCTCTTGAAGAGCTGCCTTCACCATCTTGACAACCCATGCCCGGTGATGACGTGCCGTATCCTTAGGTAGGAAGCCCTCACCAGGTGGGGCATTGTAGGTGTGTCGAACATTCGCGAGGACCTGGGGTGTGCTACCATCTGTGGGATGTAGGATGATGCCGATTGCCACCTTGTTGGCGGATCCTTCCATTCCGATGGCGATCATGGCGAATAATCAATTAAGGATTCAGTTGACTCAAATTTTGCCTTATACCAACCTTGGAAATGTTAGTAAGTTTGGCTTTACTGGAATGATTCACCTGGACATCCCTCAATTTGGCAATCTGTGCCCAGGTGGGTACCTGGGTGCTTATATAATACATGAGCACCTCCAGGGCTCCTGCCTAAGTGGGCAACCTTGAACCTTCCAAGAGTCGAAGATTCCAAGGGGAAAGAGCCGAGAAGGTGAGCACTAAACGGATCAAGAAAGCCAAGAGCTGCCAGACATAGTAGACATAGTGTACAAGGCGAGCTGAGAAGCCCTAATATGAGAACACTTCCTATTTACAAATCACATAATCCTTTTTATAGTCGATACCACAGGGTTTCCAGTCTCTATAGAGTCCCTAATTTAGAACTTTGGTAGAAAATCATAATCCGGGTTTTTTCTTCTCCCTCCTTGCGTATCGTATCGTATTAACTGCATTTTTCTGCATGAGCATGTTTTAGCACCTAGAGCATTGTATCTCCAGCTGCATCTCAAGAGGAAGAGTGGGCAACAACATGGAGTCTCTTTGGGCTAGCTGGGCTAAGCAGATCCATAAATAGATCAGGGGTTTTAGTGAGCGAAAGGCGGATGCGGCGACGTCGGAGGACTAAAACAAAAAGGGAAAGCCAAGAAGTGGTAGCTAAAATCAAGTACATAGTACACACACTACAATATATACACACAGAAAAAGAAAAAAAAGACTTCCGGGAAAAGGATAGATTTCAGATTTGCCTGAATACGGCGAAACATAGGAGGACTAAGTACATACATTATCCAGCTGCCGAGTACCGGGTAAAAAAAGGCACATGAGAAAGGAAGTAAAATAAAGGGGTCCCTAAAGCATAAAAATAGGACCCCATAAAGGGGGAAGAAGAAGAGAAAGTCAAAAGCAGGAATACTGTCACATGTATATCGGACCCTAGGAACGTAGCAGGGGCGAAAGAGACATGAGGAACCAAACTTAAGAAATAAAACGCCAGAAAGCAAATAGAGGGGGAAAAATCGGCAGGCCCTCGCTATGAACGATTCAGCTTCGATGGATCTTGGAATCCAAGCAATGTGGGGTACCCATGAGTCTGTCCAGAAACCGGATATTCCGACAATGTGCCTTGGTGAGACAAAGACGGAAACTGAAGGCTATGTGCAAGCCATGTAGGCCAAATCGCGGAAGGAAGGGTATGTAAGAGGTAGAATCGAAAAAAAAAGATGGTCGCCAGGGTACTCGTCATGTTTTGAGAAGTCGTCGAAGGTTCAAGGGAAATTGAGCGCTATGCGGGCGATATACGCGGTCGGTTCAATTGGGGGAGTTGGTTTGATAACACGCCTTTAATGGTATGTCTTCGTCTCCTCTTTCTCCTTCAATCCACCCATCCGCTCAATGTCAAGGGACTGGAAGCGACCGGTGTCGGTGCTTTGGTAGGGCGGGAGCTCCTCGTGGCAGGGCTCCAAGCCGATGCTACCCGCGTCACTGATTCGGACAACGACCATGCGGCCGGAGGTACGCTTGCCACTGGCATCTTCTTCCTCTGGGAAGGTAATGCGGATCTCGGGCACAGGGCTAGGTGGAGGGCTGTCGGAGTTCTCCATGAGGCTGCGTTTCTCGTCATAGACAAGCACGGAGTCGGCTTTATTCGTGGAAATGGTCAGGCGGCGTCTGTTGGGGGACTCTCCATTGTGAATTGGGAGCAAGTTTTGATTCCGAGACTGACGCTTGCGGCGGAGGACGAGCAGACCACCGACCAGAGCAAGGGAGAGCAGGACGAGAACCAGAAGGGCGATGAGTAGGTCGATCATGGCGTTGGAGAGTCCGCTATCGCTGTTCTCGCGAGCCACGATGCGGGGGAATAGGTTATTCATCTTGTTGGTTGTTGATTGTCGGTTGTCGACGGTTGGTCTTTCGATACCGAGTTTGGGAAGTTGGTGATCGGAAATCGACAGATATGTATGTGATCGTCGAGTTCGGATTCCAAGGAAGGTCACGGAATCAATCCGGGGAAGTAAACAGTGAAGCGCGATGGAATGTGCGTGCAATTTATCGGTCACGGGATCGTGGCGGAAAAAAAAAGCAAAGAATCGAAAACGAGAGTGAGTAAGTTAAAGAAAGAATGGACAAGGTGAGCCGCTGAAAGAGTGAAGCTGGCACCTGTAAAGGAAAAGAATGGAGGGGATGGGTGAGAATGAAGGGAAAACAGAAAAGGGAGGAAGGGGAGAAGAGGAGAAGGGTTGTAAGCCTAGAACGGCTTTGCTATTGTTAGTGTAGAGCTAAGCTATTTGTAGATTAGCACTGTTCCTTGGGCGTTGCTCGGGGCCTCTTGGCCACAGGGGTCAGCCAATCACAATCTTTCAGTGCCTGGGGAACGGGCCCTCTGGGGGAAGTTTACGCCCTCTCATTGGTTAGACGGCTCCACCGAACTATGCCCTGTTTATTTTGGTTCCCCTGAAGCCCATGCTCATAACTCGCGTAAATCTTATGAAGTAGTATGTTGTACATCCGGGGTAGTATATATTTACATCATGATCTTCAATTCATGTCTTGTAAAGATAAAGCAGTCATGACTGGCGCTTAGTCTGGTCACACAAGCATGAATCACTCGAATTTGGGTTGACAGTACAAATAAATGAAGCCTAATTAGGGTACATAGTGGTACGATTTGTGCTCTCTCAAGGCCGATACTCGTGCAAAACTGGAGGAAATGAGTGTTTCAAAAATCCATAGAGGGAGATTAGATCTCATGCACCTGATCTTCAAGACATAAACAAAGCCCTAGTACGCGTCAGCCAAACACAATTGCTAATACAAGTAAACAACAACCATGTTTGTTGGGAAATAAACAAAAGATGTAAGGAACAAAACAATTTCTTGACTTTGAAATAGTTGAGTTACTGTATCATGAGTTTATGAGTGAGGGAAGTTGACTTGATTGTTGAAATATATAACATTGGGGCACTCAAGATCGACCATAACTTGATATGTGTACATCTTTTGTTTGGATTCCTTCAAACCTGAAATGACTACCATAATTAATATCCAAGTTCATTCCTATTGGATTATATCAAAATAAAATAATGTGTCAAACTCGGACGTCCGCCAAGGGGGCCATACGTAAAAAGTGATCACATGCTGAATATATATCTCACAACTGAAAAAGCCATATCCAATGAAGTCGCCTATGGCTATAACCAACAACAAAAGCCAGAGGAATTATTCATATACCTAACTGCAAGATTAATGTTGCTAGTTATCGTTTGCCACATGTTGGATGTATCAATCGCCTGAACTGCATGTATCCTTCTTGCATGAATTTTGCCGCCACACTGGGGACACACAGCACAAGCGCACGCGGTCCCAGTGCCACAAATAAAGTGCTCAGTTACACCTAAGTACATGGTGTGTGGTCTTTTGGTCTTCTCTTTCTGCATAAGTGACTGGTAGGATGGTGCTAGAAGAGCTATTCCTTCATTATATATAATATGTGCTAGTTATGGATGATCATGGGGTAACTGCCCGTGGCTTCTGTGCTCGAGTATTTGGTGCACACTTCAAACCCCCAACAAATATTGTATATCGTATGTTGATTTGCAAAATATAAAGTGGTCTGTACTTTAAGTTCTTATGTGTAGGCCTTTGACTAGGGTACTGACACATGAGAGACATCAATGGAAGTACATACCGGGCTTGGGGGGTATCAATTGAAGCTAACCGTGGAAGTCACTTCCTCCAGATGATAGAAATCTCCCATTATTCAAAAAGCTGGACGTCTCATGTCGATGCTTTAGTAGGGATTTTGATGCTCTACAACAAAACCCATCTTGGCCTTCGGTTGACACCGCCAAGACCTGACACTCGAGGTCAACGACACAACCAACACTACGGAGTACGTCGGTATCAAAATTTGTCGATTGTACCGACTGACATGTCCTACGCTATCCCGGTGGAGGTCGTAGTGGACGGACTCTGCACCTTTTATAATGCGGTCAGGGGCCGCCAACACACATTCGACACCTCACAAATCCGCGAAAGGACGATCATCATAGGAAAAGCAAACCTATACCCGGAATCTGGTAACACGGCCAAAGCCTTATAGTCTCTCCGCAAGCCAGCAGGAATCGCGCTCGGAACCATTAAATGTGTCTAAGCCTACTCCGTACAGGAGTTGGACGCAAGGCAGGCAGTGCCTCTCAGCGATCAGATCCGGGGAAGGTTTCTGCGAGTGATGACCTGACACTTGACCTGTGCAACCCCTGTGTAAGGATCCAAAGGTGAGTATCCTTGTCAGACTCTCCCTTTTCCAGGCAATGTCTCGGCCTTTTTCCAATCTCGCCGGATGGGATTACACCGCGATGACTGGACACTCCAACGTTGATGGCAAATGTTCACCAACATATGCTACATGATGACCGCTTTTTTTTTGCTTTCTTTTCTCTTTCCCAGGTTTGTTTTCTATGGGTTTCTGACCCGGACAATGAGCATTTGGGTCCCATCATTTAACAGGCTGCATATCACACTTTACCCACAGATTCATCCAAGGGTCAGTGTGACGATGTGCCGAAGCAAGGGGCTGGCCGAGTCTACAGAAGTCTACTGCCGAGAACCATTTTTTTCGCAGATATTCTTCTGGATCTGGAACCCCTCAAGGCCCGAAGCGTACTTCTATCGATGGTCGCGCGCGAGACTATTGCATAGCTCGCAGTTGGGGCTTGCCGTGATCATTGATCTATTGAGGGTTGAGAATCAAGGGACTGGAACCCAATACCAATACCAGCGCACGGCCACACGATTGAAAAACAGACAGAACATAAACGAAAAAAAAAAAAAAAAAAAAGAAAAGGAAAAAAAAAAACCCAGTCCAAACAGAAGAACGAAGCAAATCCCCCACTCCCATTGAGTTCTTGACTAGGCGGAGAAAGTAAGCCAACGAGAGACGCCTTGCCAATCCTGGAATGGCAGGTAATCCGCAGGTAATCCACAGTTAGAAAGGCGGCCCTTGGCTCTTTCTGTCAAGAATGTCTCCGGGTTCAACCGGATGTTATATGAGATGTTTAGAGAATATCAAATTGAGACTAACCCTGTACGATAATATCCCGATATAGGGTATAGGTGTATATAAAGTGTACCTTACTTTGTGGTTCAGACTAAAGTGGGAGGGGCTTAGTGGGCCCGATCGGACCTCCAGAAAACCTTCAATAATCAAGATAAGCGGTTGCCGAGCATTATGGGAAAGCTTCATTAGCTTCATTAGCTTTTACTTCATTTGCTTCAATCAGAGGAACATCAACTTTGAAGCTGCCCAAATTAATTCCTCTTCCCTGATTCTTTTTAGCGAGAAAGCTTCTTCTTTTTGTTGGGCACCGGCTCCATTCGGGAGCATGTTTTGTCTATATACAACAAAGAGTTCCACGGTCAACACAGCTGCCAGGCAGTTCTATAATGGAGTGGATAGGAACTTTTGGCCGATTTGTTAAATCTCTCCAATGGTGACTTCATGTTTGCTCGTTCACCCTTAGTCCATGGACCATTCGGTACTGTTTTAGGGACTATTTGTTGATGTATTAAGTTGGACCATGGGAGATGATGGGACTAGTTACCTAATAAGGCAGTGTAGAGAACTGAGTGTATGGAGGAATAGAATTGCAATACAATATGTAATAGAAATCAAGTTCAATAGAAATATGGATACATAATAGTATACATAATATATCATATATATCATAATATACAATATCACGATGTAAAAACAAGACAAAGAGATGGGGCCAGGCTAAAAAAGAAGCGCCGGGAGTTAGATCGCGGTGACGGTCAGATACGGACGCCATAAACAAATGGCTGAAAAGATACTTGGGTTTACTGCTAAACTCTAACCTAAATTGAAGTACCACCATCTCCTAACTAGGATCGAGCTGTTCACATGGTTATGGTATTACGCGGCAATACAGCGGCTGATCTGCCAGAGAAATCATCTTTCTTCTTGTTATCTATCCAATTGACTCTCTGTTCTGTTCTTTTTTTTCTTTTCTTTTCCGCTTCTTCTTTTTTTTTTCGTGTGACTCTTTTTTTATTTATTGTCTTCCTTATTATTTCAACCGTCTCCTCTTTTTTTGACCTTTCCTTTTTCTCCTTCCATCACCGCCTCACCATAACCCACTCCCAAGAAACAGCCACACAAAAAAAAAAACCCTTGGGCTGTCATGCTGGCGCCTGTGTGACAGCTGGACTACATTAATGCCGTGCCTTGTCTCTCGTCCACATTCCCTTCCATCGATCCACTGATCCCGGATTCTCATCCTTCTTGCGCGAGCGCATTCCATTATCCTCTCTTAGTTCGCTACTCGAAAATCTTCCCCCCCCCCTCGACATCCAAAACCCCTTGCCTACGCCAATCAATCTAGGGTCCCCCAACGTTCTGATTACCATTCTCGGGGATCGCCTCTCTATAAGGCACATGAGGACGATCTGCAAACTGGGAGATTCTTGGAGCATGCACGGAGCAGAGTAACGTTGCGGCGCCTCCTCAATTCTGAACACTTCGGCTACCAAACTTGCAACCCCACAGCTGCAGCAAACGAAAGGGTGATAATAATCGTTCCAATTCTTTGTCACCTTGCATCTTCTATCACTGTCAGGCTCGATCGACCTTCCTGCCACCCTCAGCATTTCTCGCCTCATTCAGAGCTCATCGCTCTGCCTCCCTTCCGTCTCCCTTCCTCTCTCGCTCCTGTATAATCTGTACATGTCCTGGGTTCGCCGTTGAGCAATACAGAAGACAAACACTCGTTTTCTTCCCTTTCGCTCTTTCTTGTGATCCCTTCTATCCCCTCCTTTGGTGAGCCTTCCCTTTCATACACTTAGTACCCTAGGGCCCTTGTACCTTTCTCCAGATCTGCCATTCCGATGCAACGTTTCCCAAGATGGCCCAAACCCTGCTAACAAGGGCCTCTTCTCATCGCAGTCTTATATTCCTTCGTGTACGCCGTCTCTGGTGCCTGGTGCCCGTTTGCAAATACTAGTCGACACAGCATCGGCCGATCGTCTCAGCTCTGTGATTTATTACCACGAGACAACACTCCGAACCACCTACAAATAATCGTCGCCGTTCGAGTACATATCGAATTACTGTTTTGCCGATCGGAAATTTCCTGGGATGGCTTCTACGATGGCCGCAAATACAACCAGCGTACACAACGTGAGTGGCACTATGGATGTCGATCAATGGAATCATCATAATAACAACGAATCGAAGGCACGATCCAACCGGGCTTCCAACATGAGTTCATCCGGGATGAACGACCGCAACCGCGGCTCACAAGGCAACAGTGTCGGCAAGGGTTTCGGTGCTAGTAAGGCTAGCTGGAAGAATAACATCTGGGGCGATTCCAACCTAGGAGGATTCGGTGATGGTAAGTTGTCGCACATCCATTTCGACTGGGGTTATGCTGATGCAGTTTGTAGAGCAACACCTCAGCGAGACTGCATTTGAAGGAAAGTCGGGTTCGGGTTCGCTGCTCTCTACTTCGGAGTCAGACGGCTGGTCGGGACGTGCCAACCTGCCATGGAGCACTGTCAACACCAACCCCTCCTTCCAGAACAGAGGCCTCGGCACATCCCCCACCCAGACTCGTGCAAATGACCGCAGTGCTCCTGCTATCAATGAAGCTAGTGATAACTCATACTTTGCTCTCCCTCGCACGACTGGCATCAACACCGCTGCTGCCACCGCAAGCCACCGGCCTTACCTCAACGCTGCGTCGGAGGGTGTGTCCCCGTCCGGAGAAGGTCTCACCTTCGGTGGCTTTGCTGGTCGACGTCAGATAAACACCACTGGTCTCGGTGGCAGCCCTGTGGGAGCGAACTTCCCTGTCAAGCCTGGCTTCGCGAACCCTCTCGATGGTGCAAGCGGAGATGGCATGGGTGCCTCAATGGGCATGACCTCATTGGGGTCTGGAATTGCCGAGCATATGTCTCCGCCCCAGGGTCGCAGCGCACTATCGCATGTCTCTCACAACTCAGCTTCTTACACTACCCAGCGTCCCGCCCACTCCGCTCATCCTTCTTTCTACTCCGACAACCACAGCATCGATGGCCGCTACAGCGGTGGCTCGGTGGACCTCAATGCCGGATTTAACAAGCTACAGCTCAACGAAGCCAACTACGGCCCCCAAGCGGCTCAGCGACCCTCGTTCGTGCCCCATGCATCTTTCGATAGTACCTTCCAACGCGGGAAGTACCAGAACAACGAAGACGCTTACCAGGCCCTTGGATACACCACAGAGGCTGCACAGGAGATGCATCTTGCTTACCAGGCACGATCCAGAGCTGCGAACACCGGCTCCATCTCGCCTTCAGACTATGCCCGCATGGATAGCCCCATTTACGCCGGTGTTGACGGAGCCACCGCTCAGTACCGCAACACAGGCGCAAATGAAAGCCAAGTGGCAGCCTTTGAGCGCAGGCTCCGCAACTTCCAGGAGCAGGAGCTTGCCCAGGGTTCCTCGCGGATGCAGTACCCGCCGTCTTACGATTTCCAAGCTTACCAAGCCTCTCGTTTGAATGCTCTCTCCGGATTTTACCCCGTGGGCCACCTTGGTGGCCTCGGTGCCGCTGCTCTGGTCTCACGCACCCAGCGCGAGCACGATCCTACCCAGGTTGTCCGCAGCCCCCTCCTAGAAGAGTTCAGGGCCAACAGCAAGGGAAACAAGCGCTACGAGCTGAAGGACATCTACAACCATGTAGTTGAGTTCAGTGGTGACCAGCACGGTTCTCGCTTCATTCAACAGAAACTTGAGACCGCCAACAGCGACGAGAAGGAACAGGTGTTCCGAGAGATCCAGCCCAACTGCCTTCAGTTGATGACTGATGTCTTTGGCAACTACGTCGTCCAGAAATTGTTCGAGCACGGCAACCAGACCCAGAAGAAGATTCTTGCCAACCAGATGCGCGGCCATGTCTTGGCTCTGTCGACCCAGATGTATGGATGTCGTGTGGTCCAGAAAGCCCTCGAGCACATCCTGACTGACCAGCAAGCTGCGATGGTCAAGGAGCTGGAGAACCACGTCCTCAAGTGTGTTCGTGATCAGAACGGTAACCACGTCATCCAGAAGGCCATCGAGCGTGTTCCTTCGCAATATGTGCAGTTCATCATCAATGCCTTCCGCGGCCAGGTCAACAGACTAGCCGCCCATCCTTACGGCTGCCGTGTCATTCAGAGAATGCTTGAGCACTGCGAAGAGGTCGATCGCCAGTCGATTCTGACTGAGCTTCATGCCTGCACTTCCAATCTGATTCCTGACCAGTTTGGCAACTATGTCATCCAACATGTTATTGAGAACGGTGACGAGAAGGACCGAACTCGCATGATCGACATTGTTATGGGGCAGCTCCTTGCTTACTCCAAGCATAAGTTTGCTAGCAACGTGGTTGAGAAGAGCATTGAGTTCGGCGCAGAACATGAGCGTATCCACATCATCAGCACCCTAACCTCGACCAACGACCGCGGCGAGAGCCCTCTCCTTGGTCTCATGCGTGACCAGTATGGCAACTATGTCATTCGTAAGTTCAACCCGCATCACTCGTGTAACTATACTAACCCCCAACAGAGAAAGTGCTGGGCCAATTGAAAGATGCCGAGCGTGAAGCCCTCATCGACCAGATCAAGCCCCTTCTCAGCCAGCTGAAGAAGTTCAGCTATGGCAAGCAGATTGTCGCTATTGAGAAGCTCATCTTTGACCCCAACTCTCCTGCGACTGGCGCGCTCTCTCACGCCACCTCGACCACTCCCCCTCACTCACACAAATCCTCTCCGCAGCCCGCCAAGCGCTCAATCCCCACTGAACAGCCCCGGGCCCCTTTTTTGGGTAACGCACCACCCACTCCTCCCCCGACGGATGCCCAGACCACCGTCGATACCACCCTCGAGTCGAAAGGCCTCGCTAAGAGCACTGTGACCTCGGTTTCGAGTCCCGAGACAGGCAACACCGGTGTTACCGTCCCGGTCGACGTCACTAGTGCTCACTAATTCGTTGCACACTTTATCTTGCTCGCCCAACATAATCTTTCTAATCCTGATTTGATCTGAGCCGAGTGACTTCTTGTTCTCTATCTAATACCGGGCGTATACATACAGGGGAATCAGGCGGGATATATGTTACCAACGTCTATGTGATTCTCCCCTACTTGACCATGGCTATGACGGCGCAACAATGAGGGCCTGGAATGTCTTTATTTTTACTATTTCTTTTCTTGTGTTGATCTCGATCTCGATCTCGGACTGCCGACTTATTTCTTATCTTACCTTATTTGTTCTTTTTTCTTTCTTGACATGTTCATTTATTCTTACGATTGTGTTTGTGAATCATTGTCAGTGCTTCTCGCTACGAGATCCACGTCCGAGAATCGATACGGTTCCGGCGTCTTTGTTCTTTCACTTCTTTCCATTTATTTTCATTTTTGTCACGGGGTTAAGGGCGGCTGTGATGGGGGAAAAATATCGGCAACCGGCTCGGAAAGGGGGGAACGGATTTGATATTTTCGCTCTTCATGATTTTCCGAGCGCATATGCCATAGCATGGAGTCCTGGACCTTCCACATTCACATTCGGATCCAACAGAAAATACGAGGAAAAGAATCAATTCAACCACTTTGCACAGCAGTTACCTTGTGCCCATGGCATCCGCGTGATCTACCCCAGAACCACCTACCACTTTTATTTCTTTTACAGATTTCTTTTCCTTCTCTGGCCAAGTCAACATATTTCGAGTCAAGGCTATGATTCCTGATCCCGAGCTCCACGGCTTTCCTTTTGCATCAAGGTGTTCTTATCAAAGGTGTTCTTGCTTCTGTGCTTCTCGGTCAGCATGTCCGATGATTCTACTCGTTCGGGACCTTGTTATAGTTGCCGGCGATTTCGGACTTCGTGCTTGTCTGTTTCCGGGTTGTCATGCCGTGTTGATAATGTCGTGGTTTGCTTATTCTTCTTCTCTTCCTCTTGCTACTGGCTGTATTATCAATGCATTATGACTTGACTTTAATTTTGCTTAGTATTGCTAAGTATTGCTGAGAATGATGTAGATTTGTACCAATTCATTCAAATATCGTAGTATCTTCAGTGTATCTAGTTCTAGAGCCTAAGCTAAAGGACCCTGGCCTCAAAACGTTCAACAAGGTTCCCAGCACGTGACCCATATAGATGATATCACACGTGATGCTAGTCCCGTGATGGCCGATAAGGCGGCGCATTTTGATAGAGTTGGAGCGAACCAGTCTGCACTTCCACTTCTTCCTTGACACAGTGATCAGTATTGTCTCTCTGCGTGTCAACAGATGAACTCCACGGTCTCGAGCAATCCACCCGTCATCTCTAAACTCTTAATCCGAGCTCGAAAGAACCTACATCCAGAGTCGGCATCCAGACTAGCTCCGAGCTCTCTTCATCCCGCAAAACCACAAACTACAACTCTACAATAACCACCAACACAACAACCACATAAAATTCCCCACCGGAGAACCCCTGAATCAAACCACACTTTCAACCCCACACAAACCAACCAACCAACCACAGAAATGTCCTCCAACGTCGGCCTCACAACCCCGCGCGGCAGCGGCACATCAGGCTACGTGCAGCGCAACTCTGCGGTCCTCAGGCCTCGGTCACTTGCGGGTGTTGAGCTG
>LACB01000480.1:0-21245 GCA_030142185.1 Penicillium thymicola
AGACTTTTTGACGGATATAATTGGTCCCTTTTGGTGAAGTCACGTGGCGTCGCCGTTCGACCCACCGCCTGAGCTCTAGGAATAATAACCCTTTCGCCCTTCAGGGTATATATATGACTATGACTATGTATGATTGTAATTACATTTCATAATGCATGCTAGTATTGATGAACGATTGCCATAAAAGCTCAATCAGACAGACCACACACATTTCAACTAACTCGCTCAGAAACTGCTTGCCACAGCAATCAGTGTTCTGGCATCTCCACTTTCACCTTAGTTATGCCCCTGTCCTGGGCAATGAAGAGAAGAATAATTATTCTTTAAGCCTAGGCGTCAGTATCGTACAGTAGCTTAGGGCTAAAGGAAAACGGAGTAAGAGGCCCCGTGCAGTTTTGTCAGGTCGAAACTTGGACATTGCATAAAGTTGCTGTCAAATGTGTCAAGAGTCTGATCTACTCCAGTATTAGGCATCCTCGAGTCGGGCAAGGGGAGAAAAATGATGGGGTAGTAGTATTGATAGATCTATTAGGGACAAGTACAGGGAATATCATCAATACACCACCAGGGGAAGTGTGGTACAGACTCCAAAACACCCTCGATGCCATGGTTGTCGGATATTGACTCGTTAGACTTGCATTAGACGGAGATATGGACAGGAACAACCCAAAGAATTGTGCAAGGTGTAGTTCCAAATTACTCCCATGCATCTCCCCAATCATCATCAGCCTCCTCGTCTTTGGGTTTGGTATCGATCTTCTTAGGTGCAACCACAGTCCGAGGCTTGGCGGCGTTTAGCGTCGACCGTGTGGTAACGGTGCTGGTAGAAGCGGCCTTGGTCAGACCCTTTGGCAGGGGATTCTTGGCCTTGGTCTGAGATTTTGCGGCGAGCCAGCCGGCGAAATCGGGTTCGCCGCCATCATCGTAGGGCACCGCGGGGGCTTTACTCGATGAGGGGACAGGGGATGTAGGTTTAGGAGAGGTTACAGCGGCAGTGAATGGATCTTCATCTTTTTCATCGTCGTCCATAGCACCCCAGGCATCGAAGACGTCATCGCCTTCTTCTTCATCAGGCTCGTCGTGGACCACCGGGGCTGGGCGATCTGACATTGACCGGTTCAAGTGCTGAGCTGCGGGACGAAGGACTTGTTTTGGTGGTTCGGCTGGTGTTGAGGGTGATGGTTTGGTGGGACGAGGAACAGACGCTGAGCGAGCAGTATCGGGATCAACAGTCTTGGTAGCGTTGGCGGTGGGTTCGATCTCGCCGTTGGCAGTTGCGATTTTGTTTGTGAACGATGAAATCGCCCAGCCGGCCCAGGAGTTGTCATTGGGGGTTCCAACGCGAGCATCGGGTTTGTTGGCTTCTGCGGATGCGGCCAGGGGTATGACGGTGTCTGGCATCGTGCTGGCAAATTTCCGTGTCCGCTGGACATACAAATCAAATGTTTTGTTTGCTTGGTCGCGAATCAATCTGTTCAACGGTAAGGATCGGGCCAGACCTAAATACGAGCACATTACTCACTTTTCCTTGTCCAAAAGTCCAGGGCAAATGGCAGGTAGAATCCTAACAGCACAATCTTCCTCGTTAAAGACATCGATAGTCGCGGCCAAAGCCAAAAGTCCTGCATTTCGAGCGTGGACAAAGGGGTCTCTGATGGATCTCGTGAATGCCGCAATGAGTACTTTGGAGCGGGTCTGTATGTAATGTCAGCGGCAAGACCCAGCATGGAGGATAAATCACCTACACTTTGACTTAGGTTCTTAGCAATCCGGCCAAGACAAATTGTTGTGTTTGTCCGGATCCCGGGTTGCTCATCGTTAGCAGTACGGGCAAGGAACTTCAAGAGTTCTCCATTGACAATCCTATCATTGAGTTTGTTGATGATAGTCAGAACAGCCTTCACTGTCTGTTCTCGAACCACCGGGGCAACATCGGTGAAACCAGAAGTCTATAACATGTTAGTACAACGTGCGTTATCCAGAATCATATAGCTTACCATTTGAGGGAAGATCTTGTCGTTGACCACCCTCTGGGGAAGGTTATCGATCATTGATGGAAGATTATCCAAGAGGCAGACCCGCAATGCTCGATCAGGGTTTCCAAATAAGCGGACAATAACAGGGGTCAGCTTAGCATTGAATTCGTCTTCCGATAGCTTTGCTCCAATCTTCAGAGTAGCTTGAAGAACTTTCGGCCCACCGCCGCCAAACTCGACGGACTTGAGTAGCTCAGGGAGCACCTTCATCTTGAAGAATTCCTCTGGGAAGTCATCAGAAAGATTATCAAGCTCACTGCAAGTGGTGACATGTTAGCCGCAAATTCTTTAAGATGTCGAGAATATACGCACTTAATAAATTCTTCACGCTCGGCGTCACTCTTAAGCCCCAAGCTATCGATGTCTTCAGTCATTCGAATGAGTGGTGTCTCGAAGAATCCACCTTGTTTCTTTCCCTGCTCCACGAAATGCCCCGGGCTCAATCGTAGTTTCGGGTTGGCGGTGCAAAGACGTTTGTAGCTTTGCTGCATGCTGGGAGGAATGTTCGTCGTCTTGCCAGCTTGGTCGCCGCCTGAGAAACCCCCATTGAAAACCTCAAATATCAAGATACCCAACCCGTAGGCATCGACTGCTGCCAAGGGATTGCGCTTGATAGTATCCCAGCCTGTTTTGACAATTTCCGGAGGCGTGTATCTGCCGGCATCGGGCACACTGCTTCCGTATGTCTGTGCATTGAGTCAGTATATGGCATCATTCGGAGTGTGTCCTGGAGAAGTCGCAACCAAGATGACTCACATATATAATCGCATCGTCTTCCTTCATAGAGCTCAGAATGTCGAATCCTCCCAGCTTCCATTCGCCGCTCTCGCTTATGAACACCGAGGATGCGCGCACGGCGCCGTGAACTGAGGAAGCATCGTCGTTGATGAATTTGAGAGTAGTCTGTCCAGAGAAATCCCGTTCAGCAACGTCATGATACCAGACTTTGAATAATATTATCATACCGCCACAGTATACAACCCCCACTTAGCCGTCTCCTCACTCAAGCTCCGTCGCTTCACCGGCCAGCTGAGTGGCACGACCCGTTCCGTGACAATATAAAGATTGTGCTCCGTCTTTCAAGTCGTAAGCCTCTGCAACATAATCTCATATTGGGACCAAAGGTCCGGGGGCCAAGTATACCTCAATCGTATCCAAAACCTTGATAACACCAGGATGCCGCAACGTTCTAGACTTGCGCACTGCATTTTTCGCAAGGGGGAGGCGCGACTTGTTCGCATTGACATCAAATGCAAAGACACTGCAAGCGGAACCGTCATCCTATATATGCCATACATCGTCAGCCGCTGAAGCTCATCCCGCATGGAGAAGGAACCAAACCACCGTACCCGTTTCGTACCGTTGTGCAGTGCCCAGACCGAATCACCAATGTCAACTCTGTCTCCAAGGGAGAATGGGAGTCCTCCACCCTTCGCGATGGCGGATCCGATGGCTGATTTCAGGAAATCCATGGCCGCGGTGTTGCCGATGTGGCAGCTCGGAGAGTTGTTTGGGGTGTCCGGGGTGCGTGAATCGGGGCGGCCAATGGCCAAGGGGTCGATGTTTGGCCGGGTTTCAGGATTCGATCGATAGCTCGGGAGAGTAATTAGCAATAACCAGAGACCAGATACAATGTTCTTGTAAGTCGGAATAGCCAGACACATTAAATGCCAAACTCCTTTCACCCCGCCTTATCGTGATAAGCACTTCTTGCCTGAGGCCACCACGTGCTCCTATAAATAAAGCTCCGCTTTATCTTCCTTTTCCTCACCTCCATCCCACGATTCCAAGCGTCTAATTTTGTCGCCAAATCATACTAAAACTTACGATACTTACCCTACTTCACTTATCTACTTCCAGCTCACACTCACCCACACACCAGTCGGCAGTCCGCCGTCCTATTGATCAACCAGTAAGTCCTCCAGTTCCTTTCCCACGCGTGTCAATCCAACCAACTGCACAAACCACCTCCCTCTCCAATGATGCGAACTCTGGTAAAAGGTCAGACCAAGACCACAACACTATAAAAGAAGACTCACCCAACAAATCCGATGGTACTCCCGCAAATTCAAAACCAACGCAAAACACCACAAACCGACCCCGGAGCGAACTTCAAGAGCTACTACCCGGCGCGCACGAACCAACCATCTCTTTCCAACAGACTCCACGTCTACTGGACCAGCCATGATGGTGCAACACCATCACGAGCTGTGCCCAGACCACGACGACACCCTCCTCCGATCACACTCTCAACAACCAACTTCACATGACACCATTCCTCCCACTCTTCCAGTAGGACACATGTCTTCCGTCAGAACGCTGGCAACAGCGGGATCCTAGCCAGCACTTCCATGGCTCGCGACCACGCCGGACAAAGCGACGTTGGTCCTGGATCATGGGAGACATTGTGTATATCAACGCCTCTGTCCGTCCCGAACCGGTACCTCAACTGGGCTTGGCGCGTGCACGCATCGCTTAGAGCTCGCTTTCGACTACTGTAATATCCTTGTATATTCCGGTGTTGATTGCTTGAGGACCACCTTGGGATCGTGTCCTGGGGTGTTGTGGTGATAGCGTGTACCGTGTCGGGTCTATGGCGCGAGAAGGTATGGGAAACGGGGAGGTGGCGCCGCTATCTGGGGTTGCCATGTCCGCTTCGCTTCCATGAGGACGGGTTGGCGACCAATGGCTGTGGCGTAAAGGGTAGGAGGGTTTGGGGATTAGGAGAAGAGAATGTTTGGGCGATTGGGTGGCATTGTCATGGTGTTCTTTGGGTGGCTTAGAGTTAGACGTGTTCTTGCGGGCGGCGTTCTGTTGGCTATGCAAAATACGGACTTCTCTGTAGTCTTCTCTCCGACTGCTTTGGGAGTGACATTCCCGGCTGCTCTTTCTCTTTCTTCTTTCTTCTCTCTTTTTCCATCTGCTGTGAGGAGTGGTGTGGGCATGTTGTTGTGGGTGGTTGGGAGTTGGGAGATGGAGAGGTGTGTTGATTGCGGTGTGGGCTGGAGGTGTTTGGTTTTTGTGATGCTTGGTGGTGTTTTGGGGGTTTGTTCTGAGGTTTGTTTATGGCTGGAGTATGGTCAGAGTTTGCAATGGGATGAAGCACCGCGGTGGGTTGATGTCTAGTGTATGGCTTGGATGATGACACTGTTGAAATTAACCTGAGGAGATACTTCCCCTTGCACCTGGCTCATTATTCATTGAAATGGGGTGAGCTGCAGCTGCTGACATCTGCCACAGGTTAACCATCTTTCATTGCCGATATTTGGCTTGGATTCATTATATGATTTAGATGTTGAGTATGATTACAGGTGGTGATGTTGGGGTGCTTCTATATATATGGAATACAACCTTGGAAGAATAGTTGGCCGCTTATGCAGCCTGAGTACATCTTTTTGAATGTATTTTTATATTTCTTTCTTTGTATTTCCCCCTCATTGGTGTTATAGCTAGACTAGAGTAGACGAAAACAGCTTGAAGTGTGCAAAACAGCTTCTCTATAGATAACCTCTGATTTACTCAGATTGATGGAGGAAATTTTCATATAATCATTTCATTGCCAGGTGGCCGTGGGTCCGCTGGAGCTATCTGTACTGTCAAGTTCACGCATCTTCAACCACGACCCACCCGCTCCTCCACTTCCTCCCCCAAAACCGATCACCTTCATTCACATCACCATCCAAACAATCGTCTCCATTCTCAGACACAACCCATTGCAGGCCTCGCTTCCCTCCGTGGAAGGTACAAAGGGCAGTGAGCCCACCAAGGGAGCGCACCGACCTCCAACCAACAACAGAGAAGAACAAAGGGGCAGAGTTAAACGGAAAAAAAAGGAAAACAGAAACAAGATAAAAGAAACCAGAAGGAAGAGAATATCTTAGGTAAAAGAGAAACCCTCAAGACTCCAACTCGATGATGACGCATGTGGAAATGTTGTGCACTAGGTAGGCATACGACGATGAGCTAGGTTGGATAGCAAGTGCTCGATTTCAATGGGTTCATCGCCTAGAGATTTAGTTTTCATGTACACCACCAGATCGAGATCTGGAGAATAGATAGGCACAACTGGTAGATCGATCTGCCATGTCTGATCATAAGGTTAACGGATTCTTCCTAACACCACAAAACTGTTCACTCACCGAGCAAGTCTTGAGACGACATGAGGTTCACCGCAGAATTCAAATGTTTGAAGACCGCGTCGATGACGAGGGAAACAAATGAAGACACGGCCATGGGAGAGTAACCGGGGTATTTGAGTTGGCGGTTGCCAATAATGCAGAGCACGGACAAGTCACAGCTAAGCGATAAGATGTAGCATCACTCGAGGGGACTGCTCACGGCTTCATGATTCACGTATTTCATTTTCCTTCATCCGTTGCCTCGGCCGGGTGGGAAGCTCCAGGGGTTGTTGCTGGGGTATTAACAGACATCTGGGGTGGCATTTGAGGCATTTGGTTGAAGCCATTGCTGGGGGTCCGATGCTGGTTAGGTGGGAAATGATGCGATTGATGAGGACTTGAGGAAAAGTGAGGCTGCTGCGGGTAGTTGCCACGGTTGGGAGGCACTGGGTTGGTTAAAAACTGGAGATGCTTGATGGGGGACTGTAGCCACACTCACTATGTCCCGACTGCTGAGGGTATCCAGGTTGGCCAGGCATAAACATTATTGATTGGGGAGGCTGTCCAGATTGCGAGTTCTGGTGCATCATCATCGGCGCACCTCGGCTCGGGCTTGGGTACCCACTATGCGGCTGAGGTGTATGTTGCGGATAGGCATGACCCGGGTTGGGGGAGTACATGGGCATCTGTCCATTATACGGAGTCATGCCTTGCGGAACTCCCATGTAGGGTCCATTCGAGGCCTGCTGCGCCATCATAGGAGCGCCATTCACAAACTGAGGACCACCACCCTGGAAAGGTCTCATGTGGCCGGGTTGGGGGCCACCGTAAAACTGCGGAACCGGTTGGGGGAAGGAAAGCTGGGCATGGGGAGCCATAGGGGACGGGTATCCATGTTGCATTCGCGGGGACGGGAAAACCTGAGAGTTTGACGCGGACAACTGCATGCGGTGATGATCTTCCGCATGGGAGGGGCCATGGGGGCCCTGGGAGTGAAGACCGTGAGGTCCATTCGAAGGGCCAGAAGATGGCGGCATCGCTGGGTTACCCTGCTGGAAGTGGAAGGGCACCTGATGCTGCTGGGGAATATTGGGGTTGTTGGAGACGGAGCGACCCTGGGGCGATACCGTCGGCACGCCGACAGGCTGTTTAAACATCTGATCGTACGTCTTATCTTCGGTGCCCTCCGCAAAGTCCCATGTTGGCAAAGTCTTGTATGGCGGCGGGATACCTCCATTCAACACAATCAACCTCTCGGCGGTCTCGGCGTTTTCTTTCTTCATACGCTTGATAGGATTGAACTGGTCGCTGATCGAGGGACGTTCAGAGATAGGGAGTGGCTTCCTTGGGCCAAAGAATGCAGTCGGTGTTGTGGCGCGCGACACAGAGCGGTTGCGAGAGAAAGGTCGCGGACTTGCAGCAGCTCCCGAGGTACCAGGAGTGAAAGTGCTTGCTGCGGGGTTTGGCTTGAATTCCATAGCTTTAACATTGAACTTAGTTCCTGCGGAAGACCCGGCCTGCGATTTGACAGGGCTGGTAATTCTTTGCTGCTCGCTGGCAGGACCAGTTGGGGGTCCACGGGCATCTTGAATCGGAAGTGGAGTTGGAACAGGTCCCATTCCCGCGCCCTTTCGTTGCTGCAAATTGTCCGCTAGTCGATGACTGAGCATGCCAACACCAGGACGTCCCGGCGGAACGACTTGCTGAGGGAATCTTCCACCAGCACCCGCGAGAGGCCCGGTGGGAGGATAGCCCTGACGAGTGCGATTGTAGTTCTGACGATCAGCGGGTGCGGATGGAGGCACAGCTCCAGTAGGTCCAGCACCACGAGCAGGTGGCTGTTGTTCCATGGGAGGTGTGGTAACCTTCGTGGTCTTGTCGTCTCCCTGCTGCAGCGCTCGTTGCATGATTGCTTCCTGCTTTATCCGGTCCTTAGCTAGGATGGGAACAAGGTCTTTCGGCACCGGAGTCGAGAGTTTGAAGCTCTTGGAAAACTTCATCAGCTCGTTGAGTTTCATGGTTCGGTCATATGAGGCTTGGTTGCGACGGCGCTCCTGCATCTTGATTTTCTCGCTATTTGCGAACTGACGGAAATGATCCAGCACCTCTACCTCCACGTTTGCGGTCGCATTTTCAGGTGCAGCTCGCTTTGTAGCTGGTGAACCGGATGCAGTAGATACTGCAGGTGCCACACCCTTGCCCAAGGCACTCTTTTCCTCGGTATCTGCCGTGGGTTGCAGCGATGCGACCAGCTCAGCTTGCTGTTCTGAGGGTGCAGCTTCCTTCGCCACAGTCTGCGAGGGAATTGGGATAGGAGCAGTGGGAACCGGCGAAGCAACAGCTTGTTTGGTGGGTACACTGGGAGTCGCAGCAGGCTGGGGAGCTGCCTGGCGGCGTCCAGGGGGCATGTACTTGTTTGGCTGCCCGGAAAGCAGGGGAGGGAAGGCTTTGTCTTCGCGGCGAACACCGCTGTACTTGTCTTCTTCGTCTTGGTCGCCAGTATCCGGTGCTACAAGGCCACGCTCCTCCCGCATGTGGGAGTTGTCCACATCCTGTCCCTCGATCTCACGGGCGATCCGAGCTGCCTCCGCCTGCTTCTGTTTATAGTTGGGATCCGAACGATCAAGGCGAGTGGTGTAGATGTTCTCATCATAGTTGGTCTTGGCACCGAAAAGACGCTCGTTTGCCTCAAACTGGTCCCATCCCGCAGAAGTGTTGCTCGTTTCAAGTGACATATCAATGTCAGTCTCTGCAGGTTCCCAGCGCTGCAAGGTGCGCTCTCGCATGGCTAAGTTTCCGGAGATATCACTGTCAGTTCTGAAACCTTGAGAAGCACCTGTGGTCTAGATTAGTACATACACAAACGGACCTGACTGAACAAAGGAAGCAGTACCGTTTGGTTCCTTGGCTGAAACTTCAGCCGTGGTAACGTTTGGCACGGCAATGTCGGCGACATCCCTAATATCGAACGTCATGATATGCTCGGGCGCAGAGCCTATGTACGGAGTCGCGACATCCCTGACACCGTTTGTCCGGGGCTGACCCTCTCGTGAGGTTCGCTGGACCATCTTGAGCAGGAACGAAAGTTCGTTGGGCTCCATGGTCGAGGAAGAGAAGATACCGGTAAACTTATCTCCGGTCTTAGTGGTAATGGTGGTGTGTAGTCCCTAGGTAGCAGTTTAGAATTAATCGACAGTATGGTGGTGCGACTTGGCTTACAATGAAGCTGGCGAATAAGAAAACAAGACGGTCATGAGCATGGCTATCAGGGGTGTTTGACTCCTTTTGGTTGGGTCTCGGGGACCCAGACTGTTTCTGGTGGGTCATGTTGCCGTTCGATGAAGTGTATGAAGATCGTTGAGTGATGGGGTTGGTCCCTTGGGTCCAGGCCTTGTGGGAGTTTGTGCGCCTATGCAGTAGAACATGCTTGCGTTAGCGGTAACTGGTCGCGAAACAGAGGATGACAATACATTTCCACGATCGAATCCGACGATTTCAATTGGCTTTTGTTGGCGCACAACTCGATGCAAGCCTGCAACAGAGCTCATCGGCTCAAAGGCGCGTGCACGAGTTCAATCGCCAATAAGGCAAGGGAAGGGCACAATAAGAACAAAGGGGAGGTTTCCAAGGCCGGAGAACATGGAAATACACAATAAAATGTTGTCTAGAAGGAAGAGCCGAACATACCGTTGTCCGCCATCGACGGGACTGCCCGACTGTCGTCGGTTGTCGGACCCCTTGGTGCTGTTACTGGATCTCAGAGTGGATCGGCCGGGGTTGGGGGCGCCCGCGCTGGCATTGCCAGACGCGTTGTTGCCCGGCACAGAGTTGATAGCGGAAGCCATTGATTGACTTTGATGTCAGTCAGGGCAAGCTTGCGTCGTGGAACTTCGCACGGCGGAAAGCCGCGAGGATGAGGCACGATGCCACAACACACCGCCTGCACAAACAGGACTTTGGGGGGGGGAAAGTGAGGGGGAAGGATAAGCAACCACCACACAACAGAGATACCGGAATGCCAATGGCAGGAAAATAAAGAAGAATGGAAGGGGGAAGAAGGATTCAAAAATAGAGGAAAGAGAAATGGGCTTGTCGCAAGTTGATGGGGGGAAGGTGACTGGAGAGAGAAGTCACGCGTATGGTATTGTATTTGTGTGTTACACCCTTTTTCTTTTTTTGTTTCTTTTTCTTTTTCTTTTTTTTTAAGGCGCTGTGAGTGCAGATGTCCCAATAGGAATATTATTGTTGATCTCACAAAGAAATAATATGTACTATTCTTATAAGTATTCTATGCTCTTGGACCTCCAACCCTAGGAATAAATAGGCCAATTGCCAATGTTACCGACAGAGCACGGGTCAGGCTGAGGTAGCTCCGTCCATACTATTGACCCCTCATAGAGTTTAAGACCATATTAACCATAATATAGAATGATAACTAGCATTTGTGCGATATAGGGTCAGAGCCCATCAACCCATTAAGATATATATGTATTCATTTCCGATGCATAAGGGAACTGCCAATAGCAACAAGTAAATCCGCATGAGTACACATGTATCCATACATCATCTTGTACGATCAACTGCATTATCAGCCATTCACGTCCCAAGGACTTGTGTCGTTATTCAGATCATAATAGGTGATATTTTACGTTGTGTGTTGCTCTTGGTTGCCACCTTCTAGGGTACCTAGGTATGTATATACACACTACCTCCAGATGTCATATCTGAGGTCATAGGTCCCGACCTCGGGAGGTCACTATACATAGCTGGTTCCATGGAAACTTCGGTGGGGCTTTCCTATTTTAGCTACCGCTATATAACGCTCAGAGTCGGGCCCACCAACCTTCCAACCTTGGAAGGTTGGAAGTAGATACTAGTGACTCAGCGAAGTCTCCCGCAGAGGGGTCCAATATATATATCGCAACACAATTGGACTTGCCATTGATGTTATGGTCTTTTGGCTGAGTGGTGAAATTATCTTATGTAAACAACCGATGCCCCAGGTGTGTCTACCTAGGTAGGTACCTACCTGGGTACCTCATACAATTTAGGGTCATGTGTTGTAACCTCAATATTCCAACCTTGAAAGATTTCCTTAGGCAACATCAGGAGCCACCCGGATGAAGCAGTTAGTGCCTTGGATTATCGGTTGAGCCACACCATTCAGATCGCCGATCTATATATGTTAAAGCAGTTCAAGAAACAATTAATCGAGCGGCTATGGATACTAGATAGATTCGACATTCGAGTGGTAGTCAGCGCTCTTGGGCAAATCAATCCAATGGGTAAGCCGTGATAGGCACCCATTATGGGTGTTATTCGCCAGTTTGGCTGCTGTCCTTGCCGGGCCAGCTATTTCCTGCACCATCATGGCATCATCTTCACCGTAGGTTCCAAACTTTATCAGCTCTAACCTAGCTTTAATCCTGCCACTAGCTAACTAACTATAACTATCAAAATGAGGCTCAAACTCCAAGCGACATTACCCGGATTTAATAGGGCCTAATAATTTTAGATCACACTTATCCCAATCCTTGCATTGTATTAGTTCTGCAATGGCATTGCTGAAGTCTCCTTCCATGGTTGTTCGAGACAGGAATGGAGTTAGGCGTTACATTGGTTGGGCTGCCGTATTTTGGGCTAGCAGGGTTGTTCGTTCTGTACTTGGTGGGCCTGATACTCATCCTCCTATAGAGAAGAGAGCAGCGAATTCTATACGAAAGATCTGAGTAGTGCAAAAATACAATAGTAACCGAAATAGTAACTTAACCTAACCGTCCTACAAGACAAGTATAATTAGAGCCGGAGTGGAGCTCAAGTGGAACAGTCGAAAGGGACAAAGGCAAGGACCTTAATCAATCGGGTACTTATCAGTGGATGCGGTGAGGGATGAGCCCAGTTGTCCCTTTTATGTTCTATTGTATGTTGTATGTTGTATGTTCGATGTAGTATTATGATGTTGAAAGTACCAATAATATAAGCATGTGACTATATGGCATCAAATTGGAGGTCAATACAAAGTACATACATATGGATATATGTACCAACTACTGCGGCCTGAGCTTTCGAGTAACGCGTTGCCCCGGTCCCTTGTACATCATTACAGGGCTATACAGTATTTATGGTATTTGTGGTATTGGTGGGATAATTTATTGCTGGTCATCGGTTCGGGTGCGGTAAGGCGCCAAATTGACAGGAGGCTGGGCATCATCTTCACACATGCTTGGCACACTCGCTCGCTTCTGGCCTATTTCTCGCTTTCTGTTCTCACTACCTCGGTCACCTGGCCTATCGTACTTATGCAGTCCCCAGGCGTTTCAAGAACCCAGTTCCCCTATCCTGAACATTTGGACCACCAGACATCCCCCGAACGACCCTCGGGGTCTGGCAGTGCCGACACATCCATGGCTTCCCAACAGTCCGGCCGCAGTTCCTCCGCCTCGTCTCGATCCCAGTCCAGCAAGAATCAGGTAAGTCTCTGGCTGTCTGTCATTGTTCTACATTCCGATAGCTAATGAATGTTTCCCCCCACCGCACAGCCTGATAAACAAATATCCCAAATCGAAAAGAGTGTCACGCACCTCTTGGTTGCGACAAAACAACTCCTCGAAACCTTAACCCAATGGTCTCGGAAGCAAGCATCGGAGAATGACGTGTCAGATGTATATGTTCGATTGGGCTATGAATTTAACTTGGCTTGTCGGGCCTTCAGTGCCATCGGAGTCGACACCTCAGACCTCGGTCCCGTACCAGACCTCCTCCGCACCATACTTGAAGACACTCTTAGTCAAGATGCATCTTCCCAGAGCCTCGATAGATACCTCCCCCGAATTCGAGATATAATTATCAACTTGTTAAAAGGGCTGAAGAAGAAGCAAGCTCGCTTAAGGTCCCGGCACCAGCGCGAAGATGGCCGGCCCGCACCAGGACGGCAAGCCAGTGCGGGAAGCATCGCTAACGGGCAGGCAATTGGTCAGCTGTATGATGATGCTGCAGCATCCACCATGCCGTCGACATCCCAGTCTCCAAGAAGATCGAATCGACGATACGGCAGTGGTGGATCGCTGGAGGATCAACCCGCCATTGCTCGAACCTCCTCGGCACCTTCGACAAGTGAACCGCGCATGGCAAACCACGCTGAAAGAGAATCATCGCGGCGAGAGGCCCAACAAATGCTGTCTCAACCTACCCCCTTCGATAATGACACAACCCCCCGAGCAAACACATCCAATACCACAACGCCTCCAACATATATTACACCCGCCGGGTTCAGTGCGCCTCCGCCCCCGCCTCCGCCAAAGGAGGATGACGCATTGGGGGCTTTGCAAAGAAGTGGAGAGCTTGAGCGACGTGCCTCGCGTCGATTCTCCGCTTATCAAATTCAGAAACATTTGGGCACATCTACCAACGGTGTTCCTGTCCTCCCTACCCAGAACTCTCCCATCCCCAATCGCGGTCGTGATGTCCGCGAATCCTTGAATGCAGTCCGTCTGCGGGGCTCATTTACTCACACAAGACAACGATCCAACAACCGCTTACAGGAAGCCGCCAAGGGTGCGCAAGCTCCCCCACCCGCAAATATTCCGGATGTCGTGGAAGAAGAACGCACTCCTTCATCTGCTGCGCTTCCATTAGAGCCACAAGGAATCGATACCGTACCATCTGAGGTGCCCACAGAAGCGTATGTTCATAACGAGAAAGACGATACCGTGGAATCTGCGATTGTTCCTCCCCCGATCATTCCACAACCCCAAGAGAAGCCAACACTTGAAGACGCTTTTGAGCCAGCAAAACCAGCACCCCAGACCCCGAAGGCAGACTCCTTTGGACCGTCCACCGAGATCGCAACACCTCTATCGGCTATTCAATTTGCTACTGAGCAACCCTCACCGGGAAAGGAGCTGACGCTGTTCCTGCAATATAAAAGCAAAATTAAGAAGTATGTGCTCCCAGATGGTATTGCAGAGCTCACCATTGGGCGCCTGCAGCTCGCTTTTATTGAAAAGTTTGCGTGGAATACCCACGACAATGGCGTTGATTTGCCAGAAATTTATATCCAAGACCCAATCTCAGGCATCCGACATGAACTAGAAGATCTTGCCGACGTCAAAGATCGGTGTGTTTTGGTGCTTAACGTTGACAACCTTGATGAGGTCAAGAAACATTTCGATGACAGCCTTGGAAGTGTGCGCCTCCTAGTTGAAGGCGTGAAAGAAACGCTTTCTGGCCAAGGGAATGTCATCCAGCGGGTTTCGGATCGCCAGCTTGAAGCTGCGAAAGAAATCGCTCGCTTGGCTGCTGCTCCTCCAGCCACCTCTGGTCCGGCTGCAGTTGGAGGGAATTCCAAGGCATCGATTGCCGGCAGTGGATCTCAAATTGCCGAGCTTCAGAGCTTGCGTCGTGACTTGGCTGTCCTGCGTCAGACCTACTCCAACTTTACTGCCGATATCACTGGTTCTATGAGCGCAGTCCGTGCTAAGGCAAGCAAGGTGAAGACCGCTGCTGACGACGTTGCCACTCCCTCTTATGAAGGTGATGCCGGCCGTGCTCGCGTCAATACCGGAAAGAAGGAACTTGCAGGTGAATCGGAGCGACTGGTCGCCCGCGTTGATGATCTCCAAGATTTGGTTGAGGACCTTCGAAAGGATGTCGTGACCCGCGGTGTTCGTCCTCTCCCAAGACAACTGGAGGGAGTTAGCCGCGATATTAGCATGGTCATGAAAGAAATTAAGAAAATGCAGGACTTCCTAGGTCGCGAGAAGCCCATCTGGACCAAGATCTGGGAGAAAGAGCTACAGCTGGTTTGCGAAGAACGAGACCAGCTTACCATGCAGGAAGACCTCGCTGCTGACCTGCAAGACGATCTCGAGAAGGCAACTCAAACCTTCGCCCTGGTGGAGCAAGCTACGAAGGAGCAGGTCTTGACAAATACAACCGGTAGCACCGCTGTCCGCGCCCCATCCAGGACTCTTGGAATCGATCCAACTGTTGATCCCATGAAAGCCAAGGACGGTGTCCTAGGCGAAGTCAGAGCTTTGCAACCCAACCACGAAGGTCGACTCGAGGCCATTGAGCGAGCCGAGAAAGCACGTAAGAAGGAGCTTGAGACTCGGCGAATCGGTCTTTTCCAGAAGGAACTGGGTGCATTTGTCGACGAAGGCAAATTGAAGAAGAGCGGTGGTTTCGAGGAGACTGAGCGCCTCCGTACTGCGAAGGACGAACGCATCCGCAAGGAAGTTTGGGATAGACAGCAGGCCCGCAATGCCGAGATGGAGAAGGCAGAGGCGGAAGCCGCTGCTGCGCAGGCAGCAGAACAAAGCAACGAGGGCGGTGGTGATGATGATGATGATGAGAAAGAAGGTGAAAAGGAGGCCACTCCGGAGGACGCAGACGAGGTAGAGAAGGTGGAAGAGCCCAAATCGCCATCTTCCGACACGGGGAAGCCACTGCCCAAGGCACCAGAGGAGGACGCCACCTCCGAACAGCCCTCTGCTTGATCTATTGATACACGGATGTTCATCCCCCTCCATCTGATCATCCTCGACCCTACCAAGTCTCATCCCGAACCTCCCATAGCCAAGGGCAAGTGAAATTGGATTTACGCGTTTATTATTTTTTTTATTGCATTTGACATCGCACTGGGGCCTTGGTTTTGTTCATGTCATTTCCTTTGATACCTTTTGGCGTGTTTCCTGTGCGAGGCCCCTTATGTCATTTACTGACGATACCCTGCCATACTCTGTGGTTTTCCACTAGCATCTGGTCTTTGATTTTGCGAATGATATGAGCACATTTGAAGTTAGCGTTGGGATGTTCTTGTTTGGTTTTGGAGTAGAAAGTAGTAATAGTTTGAAGTAGTCTCTTGATATCGTACTAGGTAGACTAATATAGAGCTAGAATAATCCCAAATACTTAAACTTACTAATATAAATGTTCTAACTAACTACTCTGTACTCCGTACTCCGTACCTTGACCTGTCTATCCTGCAAGCTAATGCGTAGCGGTGTGCGCCTCCTGCATCCTGCCCCCAACCACCCCATGCAGCTTTATAGAAAGCCCAGTGCGCCCTTAATTTATTCCTGGATCGACAAGGATCTTTGCCCTAAAATTCGTCAAATTCGACTTAAGTGGATGTTAAGGGACACAAGAATATATATATTTGCACCATTGCACCCACCCAAACCCAACTTGAAATTTGATTCCCAACCAACTCATTCACAGCCCTTGTTAGTGAAACAAACATCTGAAACAGCTACCCAACTACAAGAGCGCCTCCAACCCGACTATTTCCACTAGTCTCAACCTAAACAAACTCGAGATCTATTCTGGTCGCCATGCTCAGCGGCAGCATGCAGCTCCTCCACGCCCTCACCATACTCTGCTCACTGTGCGAGTTTCCAACACTGGTCTCTGCAGAAAATACAAATAGCTCCGTGGATATAGAATCCAAAGTGGCTGAGATTTCTCCGCCATTGCCAGCAAACCTCATCCTCCAGCGCAATGCCGCTATAACATCCAAGCTCGCAGCAGGACCAGCCATCAGCGTGAAGAAAATGAGTGACGACGAAGGCGAAAAATTCTTCCTCGACTACTGGGGTTTTGGGAATGACTTTTCGTCTGGTAATATATCTGAACGACACCTCTCCGACGAAGACGGATTTTCCCCAGCATCCTTTGTGGCCCAATCATACCCATTCGGGCCATCTTATTCCTTGGGCACAGATAGGGAAAGTGAGGTCCTTCCCCGGGAAAATAGTAATAGTATCATCAATCTGTTTGAGAAACGAGACTTCAAGTGCCCGACTGGGACAACGGCGTGCGTATCCATCGGTCGATCCGATCGCTGTTGTGGGTCCGGGGAGACATGCCAGATCGTCGCTGATACGGGGTACGGCAACGTGGGCTGTTGTCCTAGATGGAAGAATTGCTCTGGGATGATTGGGTCGTGCCAGAGTGGGTATACGGCTTGCTCGCAGGCTCTGGGGGGTGGATGTTGTATCCCGGGTTATGATTGTGTTGAAGGAGGATGTGAGTGGATTTCTTTTTTCCCTTTTCTCTATCCCATGTTGTCATCGGGAATTGGGAGTATGGGCGCTTTTATTAATTGTTTTACTAGGTGCATACATCACTGTTATTACGGTGTCTGTTCACTCGACCGTGGTGTTGTCTACTGTGACCTACTCGACCAAACCACAGGATACTATTCCCACTTCCACTTCCTGCTCTTCTTTGACGTCCTCTCTCCACAGCAGCAAGTCCACGACAAACGATGGCTTGGTACCACCAGCACGACCTACGAACCTATCAACAGTAACCAGTGTTACCCACGGCAGCGATGTCTGCCCAACTGGTTTCTACGCCTGCTCGGCCGTCTACCAAGGTGGCTGCTGCCGCACCGGAAGAGACTGCGATACGACCTCATGTCCGACCACATCTTCGACGACCATAATATCAGATGGTGTGACGATTGTAGTGCCCGTCGCGACAACAACGCAACACTCTGGTGGAAATCGGTGTGCTCAGGGCTGGTTTCACTGTGCTGACACTGTGGGTGGAGGATGCTGTCCCATGGGGTTTGCCTGTGGTGCTAGCTGTACGGCAAGGGACATTGCGTTTGGGACGACTATCGCCAAGGAACAAGCCACCGCGACTAGCGGAGCTGGTGTGGTGCATCGGGTTAGCAAAATGATGTTGGGGATGATGCTGGGAATGGGTGTGGGAGTTTGGATATTATGAAAAAAAAAACACGAAGATATGATATACATGAATAGGAACTGATGACAATAAACCTGCAAACAGTTCGGAATGTGAATTTTATAGAAGCTCTCCCCACGGGGGTTTAGTAATCGGGTTAAACGTACAGGCGGAGTCTTACCGGTTACTGCACTCGGACCTGATCACCGAATCTCGCCGACACCGGTATCCTCCGCTTTTCTCACTTCTTCTTTCTCCAACCCTCGTTCTTTTTCAGGTATTGTGAGTTAATATGTGATTTGATCGCAAAAAGTGTGCTTTTTGATCACTTTTGCGATCCCAACATTGCCTATTTATGGTCCCATACTAACATCCCACACCTCAAGCCGCCATCATGTCCGAAACTCCCCAGGCACCCCTCCCCTTCGTCTACCAGTTCGCCGCCGGTGCAGTGGCTGGTGTCTCAGAGGTATGTCTCTCTTGCTTTTGCTCTGAAAAGCCATTCCGACTTGATTCGTTGTGTTGGAACCCCCCACGAGGTGCTCTGGTGACTAACGCGTCTCCCCGCACGAACAGATCCTGATCATGTACGGCTCCCCACCCCCCTTCCTTGGTCGCATGACTACCTTTATTGGAGATATGCTTGGTATAGTGTGAAAGTCGGACCCAATTGACGATGTGTGACTCGCAGGTACCCTCTGGACGTGCTCAAGACTCGAATGTAAGCAAGCCGCCGGTCGCAATAAACACTGACCTCGTATAACTCGAGCTAACGATATCCGCCTACAGTCAGCTCCAGACCGGACCCCCTGTTCCTGGTGTCGATCACTACAATGGCATGTTCGACTGCTTCCGCAAGATTGTTAAGAACGAGGGGTATGTCATCACCCCAGCGAAGAAGCCACGGCTCTCTCTCTAACGTGTGACAACGTATAGTGCTTCCCGTCTATACCGTGGTATCTCCGCACCCATCCTGATGGAGGCACCTAAGCGTGCGACCAAGTTCGCCGCCAACGACAGCTGGGGCACTTTCTACCGCAACCTGTTCGGTGTCGATAAGCAGACCCAAAGCCTGGCCACTTTGACCGGAGCCACAGCCGGAGCAACTGAAGCCTTCGTGGTGGTTCCTTTCGAGCTGGTGAAGATCCGTCTGCAGGATAAGGCCCAGGCCCACAAGTACAACGGAATGTTCGACGTTGTGAAGAAGATCGTGGCCGCAGAAGGCCCGCTGGCAATGTACAACGGCCTTGAGTCGACAATGTGGCGCCACGTCCTGTGGAACGCAGGTTACTTCGGCTGTATCTTCCAGGTTCGCGCGCAGCTGCCTGCCGCCGAGCCCGGCAACAAGAACCAGCAGACCCGCAACGACTTGATTGCTGGTACCGTTGGTGGTATCACCGGTACTCTCCTCAACACTCCCATGGACGTTGTCAAGTCTCGCATCCAGAACACCTCCAAGGTTCCCGGTCAGGTCGCCAAGTACAACTGGGCCTGGCCTGCTCTGGGCACCGTTATGAAGGAGGAGGGCTTCGCTGCCCTGTACAAGGGCTTCACGCCTAAGGTCCTGCGTCTCGGTCCTGGCGGTGGTATCCTGCTTGTTGTTTACACCGGTGTCATGGATTTCTTCCGCAACATGCGCGATCAAAAGTAAATTGATCGTGCTTGTTGAGGTTGAATGTTTGATAGCGAAAATGTTTCCCAAAAAGCAAGAATGGCCACTTACGCCTGACTCTGACCTCTTTGCCCCGATACCCTCTTCCACTATCCTTTTTACCTTGGATTCAGAGTTGACAGAACATGTGGAGGAAGTTGTGGTTTATGATTTCTTGTCTTTCTATACTACCCTCTCTGCATTATACAATACATAGAGAACGGCCACTAGATGGACATAACGAAATAAAACAGTAAATTCATGTTTCAATCAAAATTTATATTTTCTTCCCATCTATACCGAGATATTCGTACCCTCTTCTTTATTTGATTTTCCCCTTCGCCTATCCATTCTTAATAGTATCTACTAGTTAACTAATAGTAGAGTCTCGACCGCTAGTTAACTAGTGTAGTGGAGGACAAGGTCCCCCACTACGCATTGACCTTGCCTGTCCCTTCCTTACTAAGCGTTCGTGTATTCACGTTAACTATGTAAGCCTGGAAGGATAACTAGTTACAGGTAGCAGGTAGATACAGATTGAATAAACACACCTCGACAACTCTCTAAATTCACTTCTTGGGCACTGTGCCTGGGTTCCTTTGTATGCGCAGTTGGGCATAAGACTGAACTGCGAGTGCTGAATCGACCCGTATGCCTTACTTAGTGCATACTGCCTTGAGCGTTCCCCTCTTCACTGGTTAGTTAACTGGTTAACTAGTTAGTTATCGTGTGTTACAATAAAAAAAGAATTGTATAAGAGTCTCGCGAAAAGCTCTCATTGCACTTTTAAGTTCCCAGCACCTTTCTGATTGCGTCATTGGATTTCGTGATGATTGATATAGACTCAAAGAGGACATTTTCAGCTATATACGGTACTTCAATATTCCCAGCGGACGAGCCAGCTCACCTAGCTCATAAAGATAGAATCAATATCGCACCCGAAAGGCTTCCACTACTTAAGAATAACTATTTTGGGAACAGTGCGAATATAACTAACTAACTTATAGTTAACTAGAAGCTTTTGGGTTATCCAAGCCAAAAACCATCCTGCCACTTTACCGGGAAACAGAACATTTCTACAGAAATCCTTCTATAATACTTAAATATACACGACTACATATATTCGGAAAAAAGAAGAGTATAATGCGAGGCTGCGGCGGCGGGTGGCGAACAGGATTCTTATCACTCCCACTACTCCCACTGCCTTAAGTCGACGAGCGCTTGAGCGAGCAGGGGTTGTACGCAGCGGTATAGGCCTATGTCCGGTAAATGTTCATGCCTTGATGCTTAGCTTTGGCCTGGTTATTTACCGCTCCTTACACCGCCCTATACAATGTACAGTAAATCATTCATCCTTGTTGTGGTGGTGTCACCTGACCCTGTGTGACAGGACTGTAGTCTCCTCTCCCTCTTCTTCTTTTCTCCTTCTCCCTTAGCAGTTAGCAGTTACCAATACAATTGCTCTCTCCCTCTTCTCCTGGCTTCCCATTCATTAATCCTAAAATGAAGCTTGCCTCCATACAAAGTGAGATATGTTATGAGGTGTCACCTGACCCTACGTGACAGGGGAACTCAGTGCACCTGTGAGATTACATAAGAGCATTTGACCACTCGGCCAAAAGATCATAGGGACAATCGGAACGTCCGATTGTCGCTGCAGCGGTATATATATTTAGGCTCTAATCGTGGCACGGCCCACCACCACCTACCGGGTGTTGGTGGGCCCCACCGGATAGCAAATTCTCA